>JBBBDQ010000814.1:322500-330000 GCA_037127315.1 Ascarosepion bandense | reverse complement strand
CTGAGTGAAGAGGATTTGTTTTGCTCTTCTTCTGGCACGCGGAATAAAAACGAAAGAAAAGGAAGCTTTGGAAAGGACAGGAAAAAAATTATTAAAGCATTTTAAGTAAAAAAAAAAAGTGGGGATGGAATTTGTTAAATATGTAGAAAGAGATAGAAAAGACAGAATTTCTAAAGGTACGAGCGAAAACATCTTTAATACACGTGTGTTAGCCTTTATTATATTTATGTATATTTTTCGATTTGTCAATCCGTGTAGTTTGAGAAAAAGAAGAAAAAAAAGGAGAAGACGGAACTAATGAGTAAATGAAAACGAAAAACTTCTAGACTATAAATAATTTGCAAGAGCTTACAATGAAAATAAGAAAAACATGAAAGAACTAAAATTGATCTAAGTAACTAAAGAAATGCATAAATAGATAGATAGATAGATAGATAGATAGATAGATAGATAGATAGATAGATAGATAGATAGATAGATAGATATACTAATAAGCAAAGAAAGAATGTACGAACAAAACAATTTATGTGAAGTTAAAAAAAGGAAAAAAAAGGAGAATAATGAAAAAGAAGAAACGAGAGAAATAATAAAATACATTAATGATATACAAGAACTATAAACAAGAAAAAAAAAAGAAATAATGAGAGAATGAATACAAGAAAAACAGGCGAAAGAAAGAAGAAAGTAAGAAAGAAAAAGGAAAAAAGAAAGAAAGAAAGAATAAAAAAACAAGAAAGAAAGAAATGAAGAAAGAAACGGAATTCGAGAAGAGAGAATGGGGGAAGGAATTAAAAGTGAAAAAGCAAAAGAAAGAAAGAAAGAAAGAAAGAAAGAAAGAAAGAAAGAAAAGGAAGGAGAGAATAGAGAATAACGAATGAATTAAAGGCGAAAAATCAAATGAAAGAAAAAAGAAAGAAAGAAAGAAAAGTAATGACAATTGAAAGAGATAAAAATGATTGAATATAAAAGAGAAGGAAAGGCATAAGAAAAAAACAGTCGATTGGAAAATAATTTGATTAAAGCCCTTCGATAATTTATAGGGAAAAATGGAAGCAATGTAATGAAAGGCAACAAAAGAGAAAATTCAAATAAATTTAAAGATTGAATGAGTGAAAGAAAGAAAGAAAATGTTAGAAGGAACAGAATATGAAACTTAAATAGAAGTCTAAAATAAAGGAAAAGAGAATGCTATTTACAAATAAACGTCAGATAAAATAGATAAATAGATAGACAAGCAGCTAGTATAAACAGGTATATAGATAAATATGAAGACTGAATTAGATAGACAGATATTTATAGATAGATATGAAGACTAAGTTAGATAGATAGATAGATACATAGATAGATAGATACATAGATAGATAGATAGATATGAAGACTAAGTTAGATAGATAGATAGATAGATAGATAGATAGATAGATAGATAGATAGACAGACAAACAGATAGATAGATAGATAGATAGATAGATAGAAGACTAAGCTTAGTAGATAGATAGATAGATAGATAGATAGATAGATATGAAGACTGAGATAGATAGATAGATAGATAGATAGACAGAGAGACAGAGAGACAAACAGATAGATAGATAGATAGACAGACAAACAGATAGATAGATAGATAGATAGATAGATAGATAGATAGATACGAAGACTAAGTTAGATAGATAGATAGATAGATAGATATGAAGACTAAGTTAGATAGATAGATAGATAGATAGATAGATAGATAGATATGAAGACATAGATAGATAGATAGATAGATAGATAGATAGATAGATAGATAGATAGATAGTGAAGACTGAGATAGATAGATAGATAAATAGATAGATAGATAGATAGATAGATAGATAGATATGAAGACTGAGATAGATAGATAGATAAATAGATAGATAGATAGATAGATAGATAGATAGATAGATAGATAGATAGATAGATTAGATTATGAAGACTAAGATTAGATAGATAGATAGATAGATAGATAGATAGATAGATAGATAGATAGATATGAAGACTAGGATGAAGAGGAAGGAAGAAAAGAAAGAAGGTTTGCAAGAAGGAAAATGAGAAAACGTACAGGAAAATGACAATGATTATGAAAAGAAAAAACCCACAAACAGTGAAATATAAAAGGCAAGAGATGGATAGGAACAAGTACGGAAATGACAGAGGGAAACGAAAAAAAAAGTGAATAAGGAGGAATTTATGCTAGCAGTTTATAGAAGAAAAGAAAATTAGATGGAGAGTGAAAAAAAAGAGCAAAGATTAGAAAATGAAGAGAAAGAAACATAAGAAGAAAAATATAGAATAAATAAATAATAGATCGGGAGCAAAAAGGAAGAAATAAAAACATGTGGGAAGAAGTTTTGGAAGAGAAGCAAAGAATGAAAAGAGTAAAATAAAACAAATATGACAGGAGATGAGATGTGCGTTGTGGTGCAGTGGATATCGGCTCGGAACGAGAAACCGGGGAGAGCGAGTTCGAATTCTAGTTGTATCCATTGTATTCACTTACGCGCAAATACCCTTGGGAAAGGGATTAATCCGCCTATTCCTTCCAGTTATGGGTTAAATAACAGGACAGATTGGGTTCTATAGCCTTGGTCGGCAACCAGTCTACCACAGAAAGCAATGGCAACCTACTGCGGGATAATCTTCTGCCCAGTCAGTCATGTCTCTTTCGAGACATGATCGCCCAAGCGTGTATGACTGACTGACAGGCGGTGGCAGACAAAAATACGATAGAAAAATTAAAGGAAAATAAAAAAAAAAAAGAATGAGAAAATGATCGCAAAATTTTATAAGAAAAACAAAATGTGAAAAAATGTGAAAAAGAAGTAAGTAAAATAAGAAAACGAAATTAAATATGAGAATATCGAATTTTTTTTTTAATCATATCACCTCGAGCAAGGGGTTAACGCCACTGATGTGCAGGGGGCTACATAGGAGTGAGAAAATTGGAAAAGAGAAAACCGGAAACCGCATCCTAAACAGGAAACAAGCCTCTTCACCTGTTCAATAGACGTGGGTGGAGTGTGAACCGGGCGATAGTTTAGTCTATCTACTCCAACTGAAAAAAAAAAGTGGGAATTAAACGAAGATTAAAAAAAAGAAAGAAAGAAAGAAAACAACCCATCTATCTATCTATCTATCTATCTATCTATCTGAAGACATTATTCTAATGTCTATCCCACCTCAGTCTAACTATCTGACGATATTCTTCTAGGTATGTTTCTTATATCTATCTATCTATCTATCTATCTATCTATCTATCTATCTGAAGATATTCTTCTATTTATGAATCCTACCTCAGTTTATCTATCGATGAAAAATATAATTAAATCGAATAGAAGTAAGTAAAACAAATACACAAAGAAAGAATGAATGAAGGAAGAAAGGAAAGAATGAAAGCAAAGAATAGAAAATATGGGCCGGTTTATGTGTGAAATAAGAATAAGCTAGGAAAAATATATAAAATAAACCGAGAAAAAACGAGGTGAAAGAACTTTTTCAAAATGCGCAAAGCGAAGTCTCAAGGGATGAAGAAAAATTGCCTGCATTCAGAGAGAAAATTGAGGAGAGACATTGAGAGAGAAGAGAAAAACATTAGAATAATGAAAAAAAAAATGAATGAAAACCATGAATTAAAATAAATAAAAAATGATAAAAAGAAGACCTGTAAATACTAACAGCAAGTGGAAAAGGCAAATAAATTATTAGTTAAAAAAAGATAGATAGATAGATAGATAGATAGATAGATAGATAGATAGATAGATAGATAGATAGATTGAATATATGGATTGGAATCCGACAAAATGAATAGATAGATAGATAGATAGATAGATAGATAGATAGATAGATAGATAGATAGATATATTGAATTGGAATCCGACAAAATGAATAGATAGATAGATAGATAGATAGATAGATAGATAGATAGATAGATAGATAGATAGATAGATACTAAGCGTTGTTTTGTCTAGCACGAAGCTGCACTTGTAGAAACTGCAATGAGGAGCGAACCCACTACATTCATAATAGCCATTAAATTATCTGGCTAATTACTGCTGCACAGTGAAGCACTCAGATGAAGAGATAAGTAGATACGAACAGGCGAAGGGATAAATAATGAACTGTCTGAGATATATAGCTATATACATAGACACAACACATTGATTCATAAAATCGTATATATTCGGCTATTGCGCTAGTGGATTTGAATGAATCAATGTATAATAGCAACAAGACTTTTGTCCCAGAAAAATAAGACATACATAACTACATAGAAAGAAAGAAAGAAAGAAAGACGGGAAGAAAGAAAAAAGAAAGAAGGAAGAGAAGAAAGAAAGAAAGAAAGAAAGAAAGAAAGAAGAAAGAAAGAAAGGAAGGAAGGAAAGAAAGAAAGAAAGAAGGGAAAGAAAGAAACAGAAAGAAAAAAGGAAGGAAGGAAGGAAGGGAAGGAAAGAAAGAAAGAAAGAAAGAAAGAAAGAAAGAAAGAAAGAAAGAAAGAAAGAAAGAAAGAAAGAAAGAAAGCGAAAGATTGAGAGAAATAAAGAATACTATGAAAAAAAGACCGGCATGCTTTCTGAGAAAGATTAAAAGTCAACTACAAAGATAGAGAAGATATAGAAAGTGAGAAGAAATCAAGAAAGTGATAGAGAAAGTGAAAGAGGAAGAGAGAGAGAAAGAGAGAGAGAGCGAGAGAGACAGAAAACAAAGAAAGTAAGCAAAAAAGAAAAAAGAAAAGAGAGGGAGATAAATAGAGGAAACGAAAGAAAGCGAAGGAGAAGGAGAGAAGGAAAAAGAACGAGAAAACGAGAGAAATAAAATATAGTCAATGAAAGAGAGAGAGGAAGAAAGAGAGAGAGAGAAACAAACAGAGAGAGAGAGAGAGAAAGAGAGAGCGAAAAAGAGAAAGAAAAAGATCAATAATGAAAGAAATAGAAAGAAAATTAAGAGAAAAGAGCGAAATTATAAGCGAGAAAGATAGAGAGTGAATAAGGAAGAAGCAGGAAGAGAAAAAGGGAGAAAAATAACAGAAAAATAGAGAGTGAAAGAGAAGCTAATAGTAAAAGAGAAAGAGAAAGAGAGAGAGAGAGAGAGAGTCAAAAGGAAATCGAAAGCGAAGTTAGTGAAAGAAAAAACGCTAAACAGAGAGAAAGACAATCAGAAATAGAGTTAAAGAAAAAGAGGAGAAAACCAGAGATAAATAGAGGGAGCGAAAGAGAAAGAGAGAAAACAAGAATACAAGTCAGTGAAAGAGAAAAATAAAGAGAGATCGGAAGAGAGAGAATAAAAACGAGAAAGAGAAAGAGAAATCTAGAGGGAGTAAACGAGAAATAAAGCGAACCAAAGGTGGGGGGGGGAGAAAGAAAAGGATAAAAGCGAGAGTGAGGAAAAAGAAAATGAAAGAGAGTGAAAAAGAAATGGAAAGAGAGTAAATAAGAAAAAGGACGAAAGTGAATCCACGACAAAGAAAAGAGAGAGAGAGTAAGAGAGAGGGAGGGAGAAAGACAGCAAAAGAGAATGAGAAAGAGAGAGAGAGAGAGAGAGAGAAAGAGAGAGAGAAAGCGACGGAAAGGAGAAAGCCAGAAAGATGTGAAATGGGTAGAGGAATCCGACACGGAAAAGAATCGATAGATTCCATAGATGTAGATGTTATTTGCAGTAGTAGTGGTAATGATGATGCTGATGTTGATACCTAGGGATGGTGGCGGAGACGGGGTGGTAGTAGGCCAAGCAGTCCCTGTGGTGACATCAACTGTAGCAGCGTCGGTGGCGGCGGCATCGAAGTTATTTGTAGTCGTAGTCGAATATTGGAAGTATCAGTAGCCACCGCCGCCACCACCGTAAAACTTGTAATTCTGCATCAATTGTATGTGATAAAGAAGAGTTGGGTGGGGTAGGGATGAAGAGAGAGAGAGAGAGAGAGAGAAGTAGTTGGATGAGCAGCAATAGGAATGGTGGAGAAGCTGGAAGAAGAGGGTTGCTGGTGCAATAGATGTGGTGGTGAGGGGGTGTACGAGAAGAACCAGGGATAGTATGAGGAGAGGAGGAAAGAGAAGGAGAGAAAGAACGAAATATAAAGTTAGCGTGGATTTGGGAACGGAAAAAAAAGAAGTAGATTTTGAGGATGGAGTGAAATGTTAGCCTTGCTTCAGAGAGGAAGGAGAAGGTCGATGTGAAGAGACCTACTACTACTACTACTAATAATAATAATAAGAAGAAGAAGTAGAAGAAGAAGAAGAAGAAGAGGAAGAAGAAGACAGAAAAAGAAGCAGAGGCTTTAAGAAACGAAGAAGAAAGTTGAGCAGTAAAACAGAAAACAAAGAAGAGATTATGAAAGTAATGGCCGAATGGATGAAAGAAAAAACTAAGGGATTTAAAGAATGGTATAAAGAAGAAGAAGAAGAAGAAGAAGAAGAAGAAGAAGAAGAAGAAGAACAACAACAACAACAACAAAGACGAGAACAACAAGAAGATAGAAAGAAAAAAGAAATGGAGTGAGAAGGAAAATATGAAAAAAGGAAAGAGATGTTGAGAGAAAACAGAAAAGTTAAAGAGATTATCAAAAATTAAGATAACGAAGGAAAGTAGAAACGAAAGAAAAGACAAAGAAAGCAAGAAAGAAGAAAAAAGACAGAAGGAATGAATGAATGAATGAAAAAAAAAGAATGAAGGAAAGAAAGAAATAAAGAAAAAGAAAACAAAGGAATTAATTCATTGAAAAAAGCCGAACGAAAAATATGAAATAGATGTGGCAAGGAAGAAGATAAAAAGAAAAATAATTTAGAGAGAATAAAAATCTTAAAGGCTAGATGATCGAAAATAACAAGAGAAGTAAAGAAAGACTTAAAATTGAGAAAGAAAAAAAGAAGGAAAAGAAGAAACTTAAAAAAAATAAGTGGCAAAGATTAAAAAATATCAGTGGTTAAGAAGAAATGTAGAAATTAGTTGAGAATAAATGAAGTGTTGAATGACATGATCTAGAAAAAAGATGAATAAGTAATGATATTTCTAAGAAGACGGAGTAAAAAAAGAGAGGGTATCGGAGGAAAAAATGAGACGAACTTGCAAATTACAGAAATGTAAATAGTCGGATTGAAGAAAAGAACAGTTGAATAAAGCTTAACAATCGAAGAAGTGTTTTCCTCTCTGTGTCTCTTTCGCAATTTCGTTCATTTTTTTCTTTTTTTTTCTTTTTTGATTTCCGTGACACAGCTTGCCTAGTTAAAGGTTATTGTAAGCGACCAACAAAAGAAATACTGAAGAAATCAGCCCGAATTCACGAGGAAGTAAAAAAGCAAGAAACTTCTTAGTTAGAGAGAGAGAGAGAGAGAGAGAGAGAGAGAGAGAGAGAGAGAGAGAGGTTGGTTACTGAATGATTCAGGTGAAGAGTGCAGAGTAGTTGAGGCGATGAAGAAGACGAAATTGGCTAGCAGGAAAGAGAGAGAAGTTGTGTCCTCATAAAGGCGGGTGGATATATTTTTAAAAAAGATGGAA
>JBBBDQ010000814.1:202500-312500 GCA_037127315.1 Ascarosepion bandense | reverse complement strand
ATTAAATAGCAATTTTGATGGCCCTTCGTAAATACACGTACATTTCATTTAATTCATAACTAATTATCTAAACTTATTTATAAATGGAACTTTGTCTGTGTGTATATATATATGTGTGTGTGTCTGTTACCTATAGACTCCGAAACGGTTGAACCGATTTTCTTGAAAATTTACACAGTTGTGCTATAAAGGTCTGCGAGTGTTCTTAGCTAGGCTTGTATCGAGGTACCCCCGATAAATATCGATAATCGAAAAAATCGGGTTATAGAAGGAGTGGTTCGATTTTAATCAAATTTGATATGCTCATAGACAAAGAGATAAGAAACGATATTCAGAAGTTTCAAGGTTGCAGTTGTTACAATAGTGCAGGAAATCGATAATATATATATATATATATATATATATATATATATATATAAAAGGCAAGATGTTTGCGCGTGTGTGTCTGTTTATCTGCCTGTATGTCTATTTTTTCAGCCCTTTTATTTTAGTTTTTGCTTTGGGTTTGGCTCTAAGTAAGTATAATTGTCGTTCTTAGTCTCAGCCATGATATCATTTACTCAGAGGACTTATTTAGCCTTCAAAATTTAGTTTACGACGACAAAACTTATTTGATATCGATACCACGAAATCAAAATTTGACTTACATCCATTCATTTTTCTTTCAGTCTACGGTTTCACTTTAAGTGGAAACAACTATTGCTTTTTAATCTTTCGTGCCAACGTCCAAAGTGTTTGAGCTCCAGGACCATGGATTGGTTTTAAAGCTTTCATTACACCCGAGTAACGCCGGACTATACTGCTAGTTAAATGAATAAGCTCAAACATACTTCAAATAACAAAAACGTTCAATAAAATGCCAGAGTATTCGAATTCAATAAAAAAAAAAAAATTAATATAAGGTCAGAATATTTAAATCAGTTTTATTCTAATGAAGATTACAACCAATCAGAAACTTTCCCTTCTCTAAAATTTTGAAAACCCTCCTCCCGGTTAAGAACCGTTGCTATAGAGTATATAGCAGAGGTATATAATATACATGTTGCGATGGGTAAATTGTCCTATCTCTATTTTTCATTTCGCATATGCACGTTGTTTTTTTTTTATTTTGTCGACTGCATAGTACAGTAGTGTCATTTGGGAACTGTCTCTGAGAAAAATAGCAACATGACGCAACACAAATGGCATACTATACCGTTTGGCATTCGCACCGGAAACTCCAAAAGTTTTTTAATATCATTCTGATAATAGTCCCGAGGATTTGTAAAGATTGTTGGTTGTTTTGTTTTTATGGCATATCAACCTCGGCGGGTCATTTATTGCGAACTAAATTTTATTTATTTATTGCTGGTTATACCTTCTTCTTTCAAAAATTTATTGTTATTTTTATATATGTTTTGTGTCTAGTAATACATTTTTTCTTTTCGAGTATCAAGATTCACTGGGATTCGTTTTTAAGGGCATGGTCCCTAAGTCCTACGTTGTTATTTAACCCATAACTGGAGGGAAGGAACGGATTAATACCTTTCACAAGGGTACCAGTGCTTAAGTAAATGCCGGGTATTCAACTGGAATTCGAACTCGGCTAACCAATTTCTCCTTCCGAGCCGATATCCACTGCACCACAACGCACATCCATCAGTATACGCTTACAGCCCCTGGTATTCTCAAGCGGTCACCCATTTAAGTAATGACCAGGCTCAACGTTGCTTAACTTCGGTGATCAGCAAGAACCGGTGTATTCAACGTGATATAGCCGTAAGTCGATTTGAAAAGAGTTGGGTGATATATACAGTCAACATCATGGTGTTTGTGGTGATCACTTGGAATGGCGGGATTATAACTCCAGTCATCTCCTCACAGAGTTTCAAACTGAACACAGAGACCTACATCAATTGCCTTGAGAAGGTAGCGCTGTCTGGGTCAAGAGGGCGGCTATTGGAAGACCCAAGTCTTGCAACAGAACTCTGTACCATACCTCACATGCAAGAGAACAAACAGTTTCTGTAACAATATCACGCCTTACGTGTTTTCACCTGATCACTTCATTATCATGTTTAGGGCGCAGTTGAGTGAAAGAACAAGAAAAATTTTTAACGTCAAAGATGAACGGAAGACATGGTTTATGGCTGCATTCAACAACTTAAATAAGAAGATAGTTCAGAAGATAGTTCAGAAGAATAGCAGGAAATGACAAAGTCGACTAAAAGGCAATGATTGATTTTATGGAATATATTCTGTGTAATTTTAGTAAATAAATAATTTAAAATTCATTTTTGCGTAATATCTAGACGATAGTTCAGCTATTGTGCCTCTTATACATGGTTGTACTAATATATATATATATATATATACTTTCATGGGTAATACCTATTTTGCAGACAAACCTGCTGCTCATTTGATTTGCTTGGGTCTGACGAGCAGCAGGATTGTCTGCGAAATACGTATTACCCATGAAATTGTAGAATATCTACAGATATTTCTGATTATATTACTCTGTTAAATTAAATAAATAAATTTAACATTGAGTTTTTTTGAGTTCGTCTCTATCGGAATTTACCTGACTTAAATACCAAATATTCTACGTTTTAAATATATATATATATATAACAGCAGACGGTAGATAAAACAATGCGCTCAATGCTCAATCAAAACAAAAGAAATGAATACGCAGAGACAACAATATATATACATATATACAGAGCCAACACACACACACACACACACACACATATATATATATATATATATATATATATATATATATAGTAATTAAAAAAATTTCACAATTTTTTAAATTACGTTATATATTTGGATCTGTAAATAGGTAATATTATTTACATCGAGCCTTCCACCTTAATCGATTTTAATATTAATAAAATCAATATTAATAGGATCGGGTTTTTGGATTTTACGTATTTGCTCATCCTTTTAGGTTTTAAAATAATATATATATATTGTTAACGATACTTTAGAATATGAAGGAAATACAGTTTGTTTATGTTCTATTGTATAATTAAAAAATAGTCATTGCTCTATTTTATATTGAGCACTGCATTTATGTTCTTCGTTCTTTATTCATCTGTATGTATATATATATATGATAATCTACGTCCCATGTGATATACTAATAACATATATATATATATATATATATATATATATATATATATAGATATATATATAGTATTGAATAAATTATATACATAAACATATTACACATATATAGACATTTATTTATTTATATAAATAATTATATTATTTAAAAGTTTCTCTCTTTCTTTCTCTCTCCATCTACATATATATATAGAAATAGAGTGTGAGAGGTAGATGAATACTTTTATTATTTATTTACCTACTTCATTCTTTTTCTCTCGCTCTTCGTTTCTCTGTGTATATGGATAATATATATATATATATATATATATATATATATATATATATATATATAATACAGCTCTTTTCATACATTGCGCACTGTTTTATTAACACCTAAATAATAATACTATACATATGTGCACCCTCATATGTATATTAATTTACGTCACAATATATATATATATATACATATAATATGTGAGAGATGTTGCTGTAAGATGTATATTTATATAAGAACACACGAAAATTATAAAAAAAAGATTAACAATAATAACTTGTTTGTCATTTTCAATGAAACTTGCAAGAAAGAGAGATTGCTAGCCTATATATATATATATATATATATATATATATATATATATATATTTAATTTATTTTATCCATCACTGAATATATGTTAATTTGTTTGTGTGTGTGTTTGTGTGTGTGTGTGTTAAAATGAATGCTCGTTTAATTTTTTTTTTTTCACACTCTTTGTTCTAAAAATTTTTACATATTTTAAAATATTAACCGACTTGTTTGTACCCCTATCAAAATACTTAAACATCACTGTTGTAGTGTACAATATTGTCCGAGTGCTCGGCAATTATAGCCTTATTCCAGACTAGAGATAAGCTGAAACAAGTACTCAGAGAGATTTATAAATATACAAATCCTACCATTTTTGATCGCCGATCCTTAACATTACAAGACAAAGAAGAGGAAACGTTGAAATTATTACGAAAGTAATCTAAACAGGAAATGCTGTTGAACAGAGCATAAGAATTCCTAAATGGTTGAATATATTCACCGATTCAAATAGGAACATGTCGGAAACTGTGAAATCGAATGTGAATAGGTATGCCAAGAGTCGAACCGACTGGAAATGTTACCGTGTGCTATAAATGTTTGATTATAGATATGTTTACTCAGGCGAATATGGTGAGGATTCTTATTTCACGTATTTGAATATATTAACGTAACTAGTCGTCGGTATTTTTACAGCGGACACGTCTCCAGATCTTTTCTACGAAAGGGGCGTAGGCTTCCTATGTACGCAAAACAAAAGCAGGTTATTAATTACTGTAGGTTCTAATCTCACCAGAGAAAAACATATCATAAATATAAAATCTCAAACTATTGCTAAAATTGCAATATCCAGATTTTATTTAAAAAAGGAAATTATTAAAACAACAACACTAAAAACAACAACAATAATAATAACAATTAAACAATATTAAAGATAATAATAATCAAATAATTAATAAAATACTAATGATAACAATAAAAATTCATAAAATAATAATTAAAAATAATATAATTAATAATCGATAAAATACTGATAAAATCATCGAAATATATGTTAATAATAATAATAAATAAAAATTACTACTACTGATGATAATATTTATTATAATAATTCACAATAAAATAAGTCATAATAATGCTTATGATAAAATATTAATAATTGATAAAAATGTAAATACGACTACTAAGAAAATTAATAAATTTATTGATAAGAGTAATAATAATAATAATAATAATAATAATATCAAAATAATTTTGAAATAGAAAAAATATGGAAATTGAAAACAAGAGTCGTGCCAGTGATAGTAGGTGCACCTGGAGGGATAAAAAATGGAGCAAAACAACACATTGAAAGAATCCCTGGAAACCCCAGCTTAAGAGATATACAAAAAATTGTCTTGTTAAGTACAGCCCTCACACCAAGGAGAACTTTGTCTATGTAACACTAGGGATGATAGGGGAGATAGAAAAAAACATGAAATGGAGCCATAACGACACGCCACGACCTGCCTTAGGTCTTCCTGCAGACTTGGTAGATAGTGCGACCATAGCAGAAATCGAAATGTGGTGAAAAATGACAATATAATAATAACTGATAAACTTAATAACTGATAAAATAAAATACATAATGATAATAATTGCTAATCCTAATTGATTAATATACTGGCGATAATAATAATTATAATAAATGTGCTATTAAAACTAATAATAATAATAATAATAATAATATAATAATAATAAATTAAAAATACTAGCGATAATTATAATAAAGATTATATTGATGATAACTGATAAAATAATGAAGTCAAAAATAATTTTAAAAATTTGATAAAAAATGCTACTACAAATAATAATATTGAGAAAATATTAATAATACTACTATTAATGAAAACTGATAAAATCATAACGTATTATAATAATACTATCAATTGTTGATATAATTTTACTACCACTATTTCTAATAATAATAATTGATAAAAATGCTAAGTTTATCTAAATTTCTGAGATAACAGCTGAACGTTGTTATACACTGATTATACAGTCCTTGTTGGTGATGAATTATTTTCTACCTTACAAACCTTTTCCTCCAGACGAAACTTTTAGAGCCTGCCGCTACTCTATCGCTTTTTCCATGGAAAGTACTAAGTAGAACAACATTCTTTAGTTCCACAAGTTCTGACCATCGCAGTTAAGACCACTTACATTTCCTCCGTATGTAAGTTACACACGGACAGCTTTGTCCCATGAACTGCAGTTTTGTGGAATTAACAATCAATATATCTGTAATATTAACCCATTCAAATCTAGGGTTACCCGTTTTTTTTCCTCACATATCCCTATAAACGGTGCCTCTTAATCAGTAACCCCCTACCACGTGTAGCTCTTCGGCCTTGTACAGAGGGAAAATCATTTTTTTTTAATGTAACTGTCGGAACGAGAACTTGGGGAACCGAGTTCGAATTCCAGTTGAATTCCTTACATTCAGTTACGCGCAAATACCCTTGAGAAAGGTATTAATTCCTCTCTTCCCTTCAGTTATGGATTAAATAACAAGATCGATTTGGTTCTATAGCCTTTGATAGCAACCAGTCTATCGCAAAAAAAAAAAAAAAATGTCAATCTACTGTTCTGCCCAGTCTGTCATATCTCTTTCGAGATATGAACGCCCTGTATCACGTATGGTACTTAACTGACAGACTGGTGTCTGTATTTTGGTATTAGAGTCGCAGCATTTTGAGCGTTGTGAACTCCTAGTCTTCCTCAGGTTTATTTCTTATTCAGATACATCAGGAGAATTGTTTTTTCTTGGTGGGGGAATGCTGGACTATAATGGAGTTATTTTATCGCATTGGGTTGGGATAACGTATCATTATTAAAGAGTTGTAACTGACGACTGGAACATAAGTCGATATGCAGATTGCAGTGGCAAAGTAGTAGGATTAGCCAAAACATCTAATGATCCACAGGAAAAAATCCATACATTTATTTAATGAAATACATCCATATAATGGCTGGCTACGTTGGCGAGCCAATTCCCCCCCCCCCCCCCATCAGATGTCTGCTACTACAACCATCGATGACTCCCTAAAGAGTTTCGTCTATCCAATCTCACTCTCAACTTATGGTATACTTTTTAGGAATTTTCTAAAGGTACCGCCAGCGAGAATAATAACACCAAGAAGTTACCTACCTGACAAATTGACTATGGTGAGATTCAAACCCGGGTCTGATGTTTAGAAAACAAACATTCTAACCACTCGATCATATGTATTTTTGATTTTTATTGCAATATTTTGCTAAAGATGTTAAGCTCAAAAATGCCATAGAGGGAGTTTTGTCGTTGAACCCACCATGTGTTTATTCAACTATTAATTTAAGTTCTTCGTTCTTTATTAATCTGTATACAGTTTATTTTATTAATCTGTATATGTTTACATTTATATATATATATATATATATATATATATATATTAATGTAAACATATCACAATACTCGTTTCGGAAACCCCTCCGCGTATATATGCGGAAGGAAAAAATCGTTGTAAAAAAAGAAAGAGCTAAGCACATGAACATCAGCCAAAGCGATTTAGACCGAGCCAGTACTTAGCCCCCTCAAAAAAAAAAACCGAGACGAGTAATCAATAACAAAAAAGCGCTCAATACGTAAGCAGAGCAGAATAAGTAAAATATATATGTAAGTATACTTATATATATATATATATATATATATATATATATATATATATATAATAATAATAATAATAATAACTACATAGACTCTGTAAGTATGTCGGTCGTAAATTTATACTAAAAAAATATATATATATATATATATATATATACCTCTCATGTGATAGACGAATAATATATATATATATATATATATATATATATATATGAATTAAAATTCATCAGAATGTTAAAATAGGTAACCCATAAAATTGTCACGAGTTTGTTAAAAATAGTGTTTACAATTTAATAACAACAAAGATGAAATAATCCATTGAAACAGATTCTATTTATTTTTGTTTCCATCACATTTATTATTAAAAATCCTACACTGCGATAATAGAAGATCTGACACAAATTTAATGTGGATGACATGGCGATTATGGTAAACTACCGGCCATAATTATTAGGCGACTCCAGTGTTTTAAAAAAATGATGTATTTCATGCTATTTTTTAGTATTTATTGCCAAGTGAATAATTGTAAATTAAAATAGAATGGTTCTTTTCTTAATACTGCACAATAACATGGGCATCAAATGAATTTATAAATATTTAATAATTACCTATATTGCAGTTTCAACAATGAAAGACTCAAGAAAATTTAGGGTGTTTTGGACGGGTTCATTTTTGCTTCCTTGCCTGGTGAAATTTTGCAAAGTAATAATAACAAAAGAACCATTCTATTTTCATTTAGAATTATCCACTTGGCAATGAATACTAAAAATAGTATGAAATACATTATTTCTTTTAAAAAAAAACTCTGGTTTCCTAATAATTATGGCCGGTAGTGTACGTTCGAAACATTTTCGTCTCAGTGAACTGCTTTCTCTTTAGATCAGATTAACATATTTTATGTCAAAATTGTGGTCAATCTCGTTACGATGAGTAATTAATGCATTTAAGGTATTGTTTTGTAAAATCTCCTTTTTGTGTACATCTAATATTTTATTTAGATTCGTTGAGATTTCTCTTTTGTATTTTTGTGACAATTATTACAGACGAGTGGCCAAATTCCTCCTTCAAATTTTAGTTTTTTGTGATATGGACCCGGTATGGAAGCATAAAATAATGAGTCAACACGGTGGTAGGTCAAGAACATATATTACGTCAACAAGAGATGCATACAGATAAAAAACAGATACAGAGAGAAAGAGTAATAATAGCTTGGCTACAAGTGACCGACAGACAGACAGACTAGGCTGAGCTGAACTGAAGTAGTAATGGAAACCAGTGTCTCTGTCGCTCCGGCTCTGTCCTTGAGAGTAATTAACTCTTGGTTAATATTGGCAAAGAAGAGTTCATTATTAAGTGGGTAACTCCCAACAACATTGTGTTTATTATTGACTAAATTTTTTGTTTTTTTGGTTTTAAATGTAGAAACAGAAAATCTAAATGAAATCGACTAGATTATATAAAAATGTATTACATTTAAAATTCGCAGCATTCCCCATTCATGAGCATGCTTAGTCGCACCTACGTAAGAGATTTAATCCGATGAAGCCCTAAATGACGAAACACGTCACACGAAAATGTTTTCCATATCGTTATACATATTTTAGGAGAAACTTAGGTGGGTTTGTCCGGCTCATTAGGTGCATTTTAGTTTGCTCTACCTTTGTATTGAACGCTTTCTGTTAAATTGTTACTCGTGTCGGGTTTTTTCTTTGGGCTTCGTGCTGATTTCGGTCCGAACACTTTTGACGTACATGCCCTAAACTCTTTCTTTTTTACAACCATTTTTTCCTTCGCTCGATAAATTTTGAGGAAGGTTTTCGAGAGGAGAATAATTATAATCAAGTTTATATATATATATATATATATATATAGGAAAATGGCAATCTCGTAAAGACGGAGGGGATAATACAAAATATTTTATTCAATAAATATAAACTATTAATTAGATAAAAATAGAGATCTGGATGTCTATTATCCAGAGCGTTGTAAAATATTAAGAGGAAACCTTAACACATAAGTAAACGGTTATAATTCCAGAATTTATAAATTTATATATATATATATATATATATATATATATATATATATATATATATATATATTGTAACAAAGTTGTGGAACTCGTAGGTTTTTTAACTAGCTGTTCATGCATTTACTTTTATAAAGAGTGCTTGATACAAACGTAGAGCGTTGTACTGTAATATATATATATAATGGTAAGTCTCGAAGATGAACAAAATGCACTATTTTCATTATTCAGACCATTGTCCTCATCTTTTTTGACATTCGTGCGATGTTTAGGCCGATTTACGCTCCGGCCTTCTTCAGGTTCTAGAAATTTCAAACCGAATCCTTTATACGAAATTCCTAGCACCTGAAGAAGGCCGGATCGTACAAAGGCCGAAACCTCGTGCAAATAGCAACAATAATCAGAATAATGTAAATAGTGTAAATACTAATCATTTCAGAAATATAAACAATTATTAACTAAATGCTTTTAAAAACCGACGTATTTAATTTATTTGTTTGAACATTATTTTTAACCAATACTCGTATCTGTATTTTCTTTTTAATCAAACAGTGTATTTATATTAATTCCTACCTGCTGGATTATTTCCGAAAAAGTTTGTTAAGAAAATGTGTGTCATTCGGCAGGATTCGAACCCTAAAAATATTAGGGAAGGCACTAATTGATCTGGTGGCGTCTTAGACCCCCTATACATATATTAGTCATGCACATACAAGCGCGTTTCACAGCTCATCAGTGTGGCTAGACATATCCACTTGCGTCTGGCCGGGATCGAAACTCGACCGATTTGGTGTTAGTCGGAGTCTCTACTCCCTAAGCCATCGGTGCATGGGGTTAGAGAAGGGAAATTTTAACATCTTGCATGTAAGCAGTGTATACAGACGCCAGTCCCCGAGAGAACTCGATTCATTTCTGAAGAGTTACGCATTATAGCCGAAGTGGAATCTAGATAGATAGATAGATAGATAGATAGATAGATAGATAGATAGATAGATATGAGCATGCATCTGTACGAACAGCCCCCCCCCCCCACATATATATATATATATATATATAGCTAGATATGAATACCTATTTACAGGCTATATCTCTCTCTCCCACTCTCTCTATCTCTCTCTCACTATATATATATATATATATATGGAGAGAGAGAGAGAGAGAGAGAGAGAGAGAGAGAAAGAGATAAGAAAACGGCTAGATAAATAGAAACAGACCAAGATATATATATATATATAAAGAAAGCGAAAAGCCTAGAGAAAATTTTGAAAAACGTATTGCGAGTAAAACTATTTCGAGAGAGAGAGAGAGAGAGAGAGAGAGAGAGAAAGAGAGAGAGAAATAAAGAGGATTTTCTTACATGACAGTAATAGACAGAGGTAGCCCGTTAAAGTAATGTGTGACAGGTCAATGTCATGTCTCCTGACATTCTGTCTGTTGTATTTCTGTATCCAGCTGTATTACTGATACTGCCCTACACTCTGCATACTTAAGCAACACGGATTTATTGCAGAGACAAAGAAAGGCGTCTGAAATGTGGCTTATTTCCATTTGCATCTCGGCATCCAGCGTCTTATCTCATATAATAAAAACATCCAATAGAAAGTTATGTCTATAGATAAATAAATCGAAGCATCGGGCGATCCCCGAGCTTAGCTTGCCTACAACGCGAACGATTTCGTTAGAGAAAACAGAGTTCAGCAAACGTGTGTGCCGTTGTGGTGCAGTGGATATCGGGGAGCCGAGTTCGAATTCCAGTTGAATTCCTAGCTTTCACTTATGCGTATATACCCTTGAGAAAGGTATTAAACCATCTCTTTCCTAGAATTATGGGTTAAATAACAGAACAGACTGGGTTCTATAGCCTTGGCTGGCAATCAGTCTACCGCAAAAAGTAATAGCAACCTACCCTGCCCAGTCAGTCATATCTCTCTCGAGACATGATCTCCCAAGTGTGTATCACGTATGGCACTTAACTAACTGACTGTTCGCCGTATATCGTGATTTTTGGGGAGCTTTTTTGTTTATTTTAACTAAAATTCAACGTCCACATGTTTAAATTACGTAAAAAAAGGGCCATGTTGCATATATATATATATATATATTATTTCTTCTTCTTCTTCTTCTTCTTTTTCTTCTTCTTCTTCTTCTTTCTGCCTTGTCCCTTCAGGACATAGGCGATCATGGCCTTCCACCTCTCCTTATCTCTGGTGGTTCTTAGCACACTTTCTCCTGTAACACCACGCAGCCCCCGTTCTTTCATCCATCTGCTCAGGCCCTTCAGATATGTTATATGCTGCTTTCCTCTGTCTCTTTTTCTCTCTGTCTGGCCTGGTAGTATCAGGTTCTCCTAGACCTCCCCCTTTACTGCATGTCTCATGAACTTTAGTTGTCTCTTCTTGATGCTCAGTATTAATTTTCTTTTTTTTTTTTAACAACTCATCATCTCATCATTGGTCACATGCATTTTATCTCACCGACTAGAAGCTCAATATCTGGTATTCAGAGCCAAAATTTGATGAAAAGAGACCCTCAGCTATTCCCCTTCTGAGTCTTCTCCGAATTTCTCCATTCTCACAAGTAGAGGAAAATGGAAGAGCGTTAAATTCAATATTTTGAATAAATCCGAAGATGATGATGAGTATTTAACATTACTGAAGGGTTATTTATAATCTACATTATGACAACATTCATGAGAATGGTCTATGACAGTGTCAAAAATATACATCTTTTCTGGAGGCCCCATAGATTTTGAGCCCCTTGGCTTCAACCTGCTAAGCCTTTAAGCAAATCCGGCACTGTTGGTATTAGTTCGGGGTCAAATTTTAATAGCAAATTTAATAGCGGTCAGTTAAGGGGCATACGTGATACACATTTGGGCGATTATATTTCGAAAGAGATATGACAGGAAATTATCCCGCTGTAGGTTATCATTACTTTCTGCTGGAAAAACCATAACTGGAGGCGAGAGATGGGTTAATACCTTTCCTAAGGTTATTTGTGTGTAAGTGAATGCAAGGAAATCAACTGGGAGTTGAACTCGGCTCCCCGATTTCTCGTTCCAAACCGATATCCACTTCACCTCTTAAGATACGGAAGAGAGAGAGAGAGAGAGAGAGAGAGAGAGAGAGAGAGAGAGAGAGAGAGAGAGAGAGATTACGTTGCGCTAAAGTAAATTCCTGTGCCTTTTTATAAATTCTTTTAAGTTAATTTTTTTGATAAATTTTCTTCTATGGTACACTTGTAAAAATTGTAATTATTTATTAGCATTTCTTTTTTAAAAAGTTGTTATTTTATTCCTTCGAGTTAAGACTTAATAGAGACTTTGAGGTATTATAGTGACTGAAGTAAAAATGGTAAGTCAGAATTTGTTGTTTTTGGTGTATGGAATACTGGGATCAGTGAGTTAAATTTAAGATAGATTGATCCCATCCCCACTCTTTGGTCTTGTGTCACATTTCTGTATTATCAAAATAAAAATAACTTTCCTCTATAGTTCCTAGACTATTAATTTAAGTGCAATACTAGATAGTCGGCAAGGTTTCCTGATTTTACTGTTGAAATAACTATATGCAAACATAGGTTCTATGATAACAGTTTCTTCGCACTTTTCGCTTGAAACTCTCGACTGGCTTCTCCTTTCCCAGTCGTTTTTTATCTTCAAAAATTTAAATGCAATAGCAGTAGTGATATTCTGTTTTCTTAATTCCTATTCTTTTATTGTTCTCCCTGATTTTTTCTCATATTCTCTAACACTCAGTAACCACTTGCGTCTTTGTGGCTTTATTATCTTTCTTGTGTGATAAACAGTTCAAATTCTTTGATTATCTCTCTCTTATTGGAGAACTATCAGTATAGCCCGGCGTTGCTCGGGTGTAGTGAAAGCTTTAAAACTAATCCATGGTCCTGGAGCTCAGACTCTTTGGACGTTGACACGAAAGACTAAAAAGCAGTAGTTGTTACCAGTTAAAGCGAAACCGTAGACTGAAAGAAAAATGAATGGATGTAAGTCAAATTTTGATTTCCTGGTATCGATATTAAATAAGATGTTTTTCGTCGTAAACTGAATTTTGAAGGCTAAATAAGTCAATGGTACCATGGCTGAGACTAAGAACTACAATTATACCTATTTAGAGCCAAACCCAAAGCAAAAACTAAAATAAAAGGGATGAAAAAACACAGGTAAACAGACAGACACACAAACATCTCGCCTTATATATATATATATATATATATATATATATATATATATTATCGATTTTCTGCACTATTGTAAGAACTGCAACCTTGAAACTTCTGAATATCGTTTCTTATGTCTTTGTTGAAATTTGATTAAAATCGGACCACTCCTTCTTTAACCCGATTTTTTCGATTATCGATTTTCGATATTTATCGGAGGTACCTCGACACAAAACCTAGCTAAGAACACTCACAGACGCTTATAGTACAACTGTGTAAATTTTCAAGAAAATCGGTTCAGCCGTTTGGGAATCTTTAGGTTACGGACACACACACAGACACACACAGACACGCACACACACACACACACACACACACAGATAACGTTCCATTGATAAATAAGTTTAGATAGTGTATTGCGTATGAAACGCTCAAATGCTGAAATAAGTGCTAATCAGTAGGAGAGATATCAGGTGATATGAAGGATGAACAAAAATAAGGCCATACATTGTCAGGAATAACTCAATATATTTTTTATATAATAAGGGGGTTACTTCGTTAGATGACCAGATCAACAATCAAGCAAAAAATGTGTAATTTTATGTTTGACTAACTTACTTTTCTCTCTCTTTGTTAAACCCAAGGCCATGTCATAAAAGGCTGTAAAGGACCGTACTTGACCATGTACTGCTAAACCAGACTCTAAAATTTTCAACATGTCCATTAACCACAACTCATTCTACCCCGTTTCCTCTTTTTGTTCAAATTCTAATTTACATCGTCCAGTTCTGATATCCCATTTTCTCTACCACACTTACCTCTCACACAAAATTTACCAATATAAGGAAAAGAATTTTCCATCTCCCTTCACACTACCTGATGAGACATTGTCCTTTCAATGTCAAAACAAAATGTACACTTTGTAGTAGATAAATAACTTGTACATGTTCTAAACTATGATTTTCATTAATAAATATTCATAGCTCTATTTTCATATTAAGCACTTTTTTAAATTAATGCTTTGAATGTTGTTAATATTTTCTTCGTTCCTTATTCACTTGTATATATATATATATATATATATATATATATATATATAGGCAGCATATCTTCATTCAAACGTATTTTATTGAATAATATGAGCATATTATGTCTATTTATTTTTATAACTTTTCCTAGTTCTCTAATCAGCTAAATAGCTAGTCAAAATAGCTATTATTTCAAATTTCGAATATCATTTCTAGACTCACAGTTATAAGTTAATATTAGATTCTTACACATTGTCACACACTTTATAGAAAATGAATAAAATGCTTCTGAAATGCTAAATAACTAATTTATTTAATTGAAACAGGAACTATTCTGATAAGTGATTGTTTTGCAATCTACCTCTAAAATCTTGATCTCATCTTTAAAAATGTCCTCGTCTTATAACATAAGCAGTTCAAATGCTTTGATTATCTCTTCCTTATTGGAGAATGTTTTATTGTGCATCATAAGCTCAGTCTGTTATGTGCCATACATGATACACGCTGGGCGATCATGTCTCGAAAGTGACATGACTGACTGGGCAGAAAGTTATCCCACAGTAGGCTGCTATTACTTTCTGCAGGTTGCCAGCCCAGGCTATAGAACCCAATCTGTCCTATTATTTAAACCACAACTGAAGGGAAGAGACGGATTAATACCTTTCTTAAGGGTATTTGTGCATAAGTGAATGCAAGGAATTTAACTGAAATTTGAACTCGGCTCCCCAAATTCTCGTTCCGAGCCGATAACTACTTCACCACAACGCACATTTTAAGCTCAACATGCTTAGATAAGTAACAATCAGTAGGAGAGATATTAGATGAATATGGAGGATCAGGCAAAATTTGTTATTTCAGGCTATGCAGCTTTAGGACGGTTGATTGTTAAAAGCATTCGGCCGTGCGTTGCCGTGGAGCATACTTAATCCATCCTTATTTACAAGACTAAGATGTTTATGTTTCAATTTTTCCGTGTATACACTCAATTCCTCCACAATACAGAAGTTTCTGTTATTGTTTTCCTTTGAAGCAAGAATGAATAATAAATAACCTTTTTGAAAGACCACCATACAATAACCATTAACTATTTAAGATGCTGTGTAATTTTGGGGTAATGTTTTTGTTATTCACTTAAATCTAACCACTAGCCTATATTTTCTATAAATACTTTCACGGCTTCTGCTCCAATGAACTTAGATCACTGCTGCCCACTAAATACGAATTTGAACGAGATACTAGATTAGCAATTAGATCCCACCCTTTTACAGTGAAACCGATAAAATGCAGCCGTAACTTCTACTCCAACAGTTTCTTTCCTCGCACTTCCCGACTGTGGAATTCTCTTCCAAACGATTGCTTCCCCGACGGCTACAATCTCCAGGAGTTTAAATGTAAGGTCAATAGACACCTCCTAGCACACTAACCTGCTCCCATTCTATCAAGCACTCTTCCCATCTGCCCAACCCTCATCCTCGGTATCCTTATTCATCTGTCACCTTCCTCCTGATATTCCCTATGTCTAACCACTCCTTCTCTTTACCTTCCCCTATGTAGCCCCATGCGCAATAGTGGCAGTGGAATGCCTTGCTTGGGGTGAGATGATTAAAAAAAAATTCTCTTACTGTTGTCAAAGGTTATCCATTTCTCATTGCATGTAATGATTTGATGCAGAATTGTTTCTTTTTCCAGTCGGGAAAGCAACAGAGAGCACATCTCAAAGCGACGTCATTTTGTTTGTTTGTTTTTGTCTCATTAAGTTCATGTTGAATAAAGCTATCCAGTTTTTTTTTTTTTCATTTGCTTTCAAGTACCAAGAAACGTTTGCGTGAAATGATTTGAGTTCTAATGTAAATTTTCGGACTGTAATTTCTGCATTTTGATCAAACAAAGCATTCAATTGCTCATGTCTGTTAAATGATTGTGATCTTCTTGGTTTATTTTCAAGACTATAATCTCATGAACAAAACTTCTTAAAACATCTCTGTACAGATCTGATTTCAACAATACCATTACCAAAGGCCACCTTGATATTCTGAAATGCTTCAGAAATAGAATGATCCAGTTTGTAATCATACAGTAAGATTAATCAACATTGTCTCATTGCACTCATTTTCATTGGAATTATGTGTAACAATAAACCAAAAAATATCTGGAAAAAAAGTTAGGAATAAGTCAAGATTTTGGAAGTAAGGAAGTAATTTCGTTAGGAGACTAGATCAACAACCAACCAAAAAATGCGTTATTTAATGTGTGATAGCGTAATATCATTACTTAATTAATATTACTTCTTTACAAGGACCCTATCTGTCCATAGGGAAGAGATAGATTCATACCTTCTCGTGTAAGCGTAATGAAGATATTAATATATATATCGTTTTGAATATTTATGATTATCGTCATTAGCCCTTTCATTACAATCGTTGGCAGAGAGGATGCAAGGGAAGAAGAAACGGACTTTGATTCTAGTTCCTCACGGTCATTTCAGTGGTCTTTCAGTAACCTTAGCGGCGACCATCATCTCTCCACGCTTTTTACCAACAAAGACCATGCCCGTCTTTCTGTTTATCCATAGTGAAAATGAAAAAAAATAGATTCATGTTTTTCACATAATGTAGCTCGGTTCTTCAAGAACCCAATCCTTGCCGTTTTTCATTAATCCACCGTGAGCTAAATAAAATATCTGTAATAAATAGAATAATGTATCTGTAATATATAAAATATTATATCTGTAATAAATAAAATATTATATCTATAATAAATAAAATAATATATTTGTAATAAATAAAATGATATATATAAAATAAACAAAATAATATATCTGTAATAAATAAAACAATATATATGTAATAAATAAAATGATAAATCTATAAAAAATATAACAATATATCTGTAATAAAAATATTATATCCGTAATGAATAAATTAATATATTTGTAAGAAATAAAATGATAAATCTATAAAAAATATAACAATACATCTGTAATAAAAATATTATATCTGTAATGAATAAATTAATATATTTGTAAGAAATAAAATGATATATATAAAATAAATAGAATAATGTATCTGTAATAAAATATATCTGTAATAAATAAAATAATATATCTATAATAAATAAAAAATACCTATAATAAATAAAATAAAATATATGCAGTAAATAAAAATTATATATTTATAATAAATAAAATAATATATCTGTAATAAAAAATATCTGTACTAAGTAAAAATATATCCATCATAAATAAAACAATATATTTAAAATAAATAAAATAATATATCTGCAATAAATAAAGTAATATCGTAATAAATAATAAATATATATATCATAAATAAAACAATATTTCTGAAATAAATAAAATAATATGTCTCTAATTAATAAAATACATATATATAATGAAGAAAATACTACATCTATCATAAATAAATACTATATTTGTAATAAATAAAATATCTATAATGAATAAAAAATATATCGGTAATAAATAAAACAATATATCTTTAATAAATAAAATAATTTATCTCTAATAGATAAAATAATATTTCTATAATAAATAAAATAATATAACCATAATAAATAAAATAACATCTGTAATAAAGAAAAATACATCTAAACTTATTTATAAATGGAAACTTGTATGTGAGTGTGTGTGTGTGTGTGTGTTTGTCTCTGTGTGTGTGTATCCGTTATCTATAGACTCCGAAACGGCTGAACCAATTTTCTTGAAAATTTACACAGTTGTACTATAAGCGTCTGTGAGTGTACTTAGCTAGGTTTTGTGTCGAGGTACCCCCGATAAATATCGAAAATCGATTATTGATAAAATCGGGTGATGGAAGGAGTGGTCCAATTTTAATCAAATTTGATACACTCATAGACAAAGACATAAGAAAAGATATTCAGAAGTTTCAAGGTTGCAGTTCTTACAATAGTGCAAAAAATAGATAATATATATCGATTAAAATCGATACCAGAAAATCAAAATTTGACTTATATCCATTCATTTTTCTTTTAGTCTACGGTTTCGCTTTAACTGGAAACAACTATTGCTTTTTAGTCTTTCGTGCCAACGTCCAAAGAGTCTGAGCTCCAGGACTATGGATTAGTTTTAAAGCTTTCATTACACTCGAGCAACGCCGGGCTATACTGCTAGTCTGTGATAAATAAAAATATATCTGTAATAAATAAAATAATTGATCTATAATAAAATATCTATAATAAAAATAATATATCTCTAATAAATAAAATAATATATTTGTAATAAAAAATAATATATCTGTAATAAATAAAATAACATTTATAATAAATAAAATAATACATCTATAATAAATCGAATAAAATAATATATCTTTACTAAATAAAACAATAAATCTGTAATAGATAAAACAATATATCTGTAATAAATAAAATAATATATCTGTAATAAGTAAAATAACATATCTGTAATGAATAAAATAATATATTTGTGATAAATAAAATAATATATCTGTAATATTTTAAACGAAGTGTTTGGAAACGCCCCCTTTACTGTGGCAATTTTCCTTATTATTAATAGCCTTAGTAATAATACAGTTGAATCCATTGTATTCACTTAATACCTTGGGAAAGGTATTAATCCGTTTCTTCCTTCCAGTTATGGGTTAAATAGCAGGACAGACTGGGTTCTATGGCCTTGGTCGGCAACCAGTCTACCGCAGAAAGCAATGGCAACCTACTGCGGAATAATCTTCTGCCCAGTCAGTCATGTCTCTTTCGAGACATGATCGCCCAAGCGTGTATCACGTATGGCACTTAACTGACTGAATATGGATATTGATATTGTTGAAAGTATCAAAAACATATATAAGTCATGTTTTATTAACTTTTTAGATTTATATTCAACATCATAAATGGTCTGCATTCACAGAGCCACAATGCTAATCAGACAGGCCTGGCTGACAAGATATATCTAGCCATCAATGAGCATCTACGAACAGTAAAAATTGCTGTTTCCCTGTCTGTTTAAAGAGAATTTGAAGGAGAACGGATAATAAAAGGAGAAAAAAAAAGATTCCTGGAGGCCCAAATCCACCAGACTAAGAGATGACAGATGTGTCAAAAGACAAGTTTCAAGAACCGTAACTCACCCAATTAGCAAAGGAATTTAAAGCTGCCGAAAACAAGAATGCGTTTAGGTGGAAGGTGGGTATCAGACGGTATGAGTAGAGTTTTCAGACCAAAAAGTGCACAATAAATTAATAAATGACAATATATATATATATATATATATATATATATATATATATAAAACAATATATCTGTAATAAATAAAAGAATATATCTGTAATAAGTAAAATAACATATCTGTAATGAATAAAATAATATTTATTATTGATGGATTCAACTTTATATATATATATATATATATATATATATATATACAAAAAGAATTAAAAAATATATTTTATACCGCAGTAATATCGTACACAATTTGCAGCCTTCTATTTATGTCCAAACAACTCGAAGCAGAAACATTATTAAAAAAATTACGCTAACAGTCCTAGTTCTTGCATGGATACTTTTCAGGAATCATATTTTTCAGCTGTCTGACTGTACCTAATGCTCTAAGTCTTGTTTTATAAAGTTTTTGCTGCTATAGAAATTATGAGTACAATCCCTTGTTTGTAGAGTACTAACTCGGACTCTGAAAATAGGGTGACTAATATCTGAACAGTATAAGAAGAAAAAATTAAGACGAGATTTTCCTAGATATATCGATGAGGACAATATATATATATATATATATATATATATATATATATATATATATATATATATATATTGTCCTCATCGATATCTATATATATATATATATATATATATATATATGAGAGAACTCTCTCTCTATATATATATATCAAAATGAGGAGAAACTTACCGTAGATTAAATAAAGGGTTTAGTTCGAAATTCCTCAATGTTTACGCAGATTGACAAACATCTGACAAAGGCCGGAGGTTAAAACTGCTGAAGCCTGATAATAATAACCAGAAAGATTAAAGGATTAGTCTGACTGCAAATAATGCATACAGTCATATATTTCTATCACTTTAGGCATTATTTCTAGTAAGTAATCATATTTCAGTAGACACTCCATTTATTTTCGTCGACCGGCCTAAATATTCGAGATAACTTATTGAAGAAAAATACGCGCTCTCGGTCACTATTCGAGCCTGTGCTCCCGTCTTTGCAGGGGAAATATGCGGAAGATCTAACCTGCTTTCAACCTACACAGACACGAAGGGGGTCGACGGTCAAGCAAAACAGAATAGTGATTTAAGCGCAATTTTACCCGTCACAGATTTTTGATATGTTAATATCTGCTCAGTTTTGTATCCAATTTTAGACAAAGAAATTTTAAAAAAAAATTATTTATTTATTATCCCTACAGACTTTTTAAACACTTTAAACGTTATTTTTAGTGGATACTCATATTTGAGTAGACGCTCCATTTATTTTCGTCGACCGGCCTAAATATTCGAGATAACTTATTGAAGAAAAATACGCGCTCTCGGTCACTATTCGAGCCTGTGCTCCCGTCTTTGCAGGGGAAATATGCGGAAGATCTGACCTGCTTTCAACCTACACAGACACGAAGAGGGTCGACGGTCAAGCGAAACAGAATAGTGATTTAAGCGCAATTTTACCCGTCACAGATTTTTGATATGTTAATATCTGCTCAGTTTCGTATCCAATTCTAAACAAAGAAATTTAAAAAAAAAATTATTTATTTATTATCCCTACAGACTTTTTAAACACTTTAAACGTTATTTTTAGTGGATACTCATATTTGAGTAGACGCTCCATTTATTTTAAACTGCATTTATTTTCGTTTACAGGCCTAAATATTCTCTGGCAGTTTGATATTTCTGTAATTCAGATTTATTGAATATTTAGGTCGGTAAATGAAAATAAATCCAGTTTAAAATAAATGGATCGTCTACTCAAATATGTTCAACCACAAAAATCAAAAAAAAAAGTGATAGAAATCTGTCGGACTCACAAAAAGAAAAAAAAGTATCTTTTTCAAAAATTGGTATATAATTATTTATTTTTTCATTTGTAAACGAGTTATATTACACAACCCAAGTTTTTATATATATATATATATAAACTTGGCTTGTGTAATATAACTCGTTTACAAATGAAAAAATAAATAATTACATACCAATTTATATATATATATATATATATATATATATATATATATATATATTTCATTTGTGAACGAGTTATTACGTGACCTAGGTTTCTACCATGAGTTGTGTCTTCAGGCGTTTTTCAATCAATGATTTTATCGTTTAGCGTTTTTTCATTTTTTTTTTTTAGAACGCTCACGTGTTTTTTTTTTAACGCTTACGTGGCAGGGAATTTTTGAACTTGCAATTTTTAAAATTACAAAAAATATATAACGTTTTCCTCCATGGTTGTATGAACCAAATAGTTATTTTTATGTTGGTTACACTTAGTCATAATTTCTGTTCTTTCATTCAGTAGTTCATTTTTGTTTGGGAATAGCATTATCTTTTCTTCCTGGCACAGTCTAAATATTTTGCCACGGTTTTAAGGATTGGCTGTTTTCACTATACTTCCCATTATGTCTGGGTTTTTACCATATTTGGATTTCAATTTCCACACGTGGCTAGCTCATTTTGTACAGATTTTTAAAGTTTTCTATGTGCATTGTAGCGCAGTGGATATCGACTCGGAACGAGAAATCGGAGAGCCGAGTTCGAACTCCAGTTGAATTCACTGCATTCACTTACGCGCAAATACCCTTGGGAAAGGTATTAATCCGTCTATTCCTTCCAGTTATGGGTTAAATAACAGGACAGATTGGGTTCTATATTCTTGGCCGGCAACCAGTCTACCACAGAAAGCAATGGCAACCTATTGCGGGATAATCTTCTGCCTAGTCAGTCATGTCTCTTTCGAGACATGATCGCCCAAGCGTGTATCACGTATGGCACTTGACTGACTAACTGATTTTGAATGTAGACTTGTAATTTAACCACCTGGTCTTAAAGGTGTTTTTGGTTGATCCCAAATATATTTTATTTTGGCCATTTGGGTCATGTACCTTTGCCTTGTAAGTGGCTTCTTTTGTGTTGCAAAGTCCTTGAAGTGGATATTTATTTTCGTCCTTGTAGTTAGTGGTTTTGTTTTGTACGATGCTATCTAAATTTCTGGCGTTTTTTTTTATGAAACTATCTAAATTACTTGTATAACTAGACTAAGCTTGATTGTGTTTCTAGTGACAATTTTGTTTAGTTCTGATTCTTTTGGAAATTGTCTATCTATCAGCTAAAAAATTATTTGTACTATTTTGGTCTTTATCTCTAAATTTTGGTCTTTATCTCTAAATTATATATCGCTAATTCAGTAATGGATTAGAGCACTCTGATTATTGGGCGGGTATAATGACAATATACACGCTAAAAAGGCTGCCTTCTTCTACCGAACGCCCATAACTCAGAGGTAAAATCGCCGACTGACGCCAATTCAGTCGGGTTTCAATCCTGGGTTAGGGGCAATCGGAGTCTTTCCGTACTGATGAGCTGTGATACAGCGAAACAGATCTGTCTGCGGATGACTATATATATTGTTTCTTTTTTTCTTCCCCTTCTTTTCCTTCTGAGTTAGTTCCCGGTGGGTTTCAAGACGTTATTAGTTGTAGTTTAATTATTGATAATCTTGACAGAATTAGTTTTGTCGATATTGATATTATATATTGTTTCTTTTTTTCTTCCCCTTCTTTCTAGAAGAAATAATACTCAGACTATCCAAAATCACCGCAAAATCTGAAGTTGAACACCGTGCTAAAATTGTCAAAAAACTTAATTCACTATACAATGGCACGATCACTCTTCCCAAAAAATTCGACAAATTCATAAATCTTTCCAACCACGAACTAACTAAGCACCAAGAAGAATTACTCAACCTTGGACCTAACTGCCATATATACCGTAAGTATAACCAGCTTACTAAAAAAATTGAAATAGAAACGCTCTATCAAAGCATCACTAAATTACAAGATGAAAAACTTATAACCGTTAAACCCGAACTGAAAGATCTACTTAAGGCTGAGGCAATCAAAGATCGCCATGATAAAAGCAGAAGCTCCTCAAAAATTCTATCGAAACAACTAAAAAGTGCCGCGCACGAACAACGCAACCACCTTCACATAATTGTAAAAAAAGCTGACAAGGCTAACATCTTTGTTGTACTTAACAAATCAGATTACAACACAAAACTCAACCACATACTCCATGACCACACAAAATTTAAAAAAATTAACAAAAACCCGACACACCAACTAAAATCTAAACTTAATAAACTCATTAGTGCCAACAACGCTGATCAGAATTCCTTAAAACTCCCTAAAATTATTGGTGACTATAAACCTGGTTACATATACGGAACCATAAAAACTCATAAACCTAACTATCCTCTCCGCCCTATCATATCCCAAATTCCTACTCCTGTATACCAGTTAACTAAACATATTAACCAGCTTATCACACCCTACCTTCCGAGTAAATACAGCATAAAGTCAACCCTAGAGGCAATCCAAATCCTCAAGAGTGAAAAACCTAATAATGAAATCATAGCTTCACTTGATGTGGAAAACCTTTTTACTAATGTACCCGTCAGTGAAACTATTGATATAATTATAAGAAATGTTTACAGTAATCCTTCATTACCCCCACTCAAAATTAATCCCAACATCCTAAGAAAAATTCTACTAGCTTGTACTACTGGACCACAACACCACTATTTTGTCACAGTCTTCGGCCATCCGCCACGGTAGGGATGGACTTATATTTTCAATTCAATTATCTTTATTGTTAATAGCTTAAATGTTCTATGTTTACTGTGTGTTATTATTTACTCTTTGATAATGGCTTATGTGAGCCGAAAGCTTAGACCCGATAAAAAATTCAACAAATACTGTGATTTTTTGTTGTCTTTTAACGACATCACCATCAAGTATATCAGACGGTATGAACGGATCCTACACAAAATTAATAGACAAAACTTGTCTATATTATTCAATGAAACCTGCATTAATATATATATATATATATGCACATCCTTGTGTACATTTATTGAAACAAAATGAATGATGTCTTTCAAACTTATCTGGATCACGTATACATTGTCTCTTAAAGTTTTTTTCTCTTCCGACCGCATTTTAATTTACGATTTGGACTGATGGATGCAATATGTTTCTTTGACTTAATGACACGACTGACAGTTAAAAAGCTGATATCAACAATATCCATGAACTCTTTGAATAGCTTGACAGTGTGTTCGTGCAGCATAATAGTTTTGGTATGTTTTTTTCATATTCCATATGTAGAAAATGTCCATAGTAGAAAATGGCCGTAGGACAACTAATCGACTGTCGATAGTGCCCTGCCGTGATAAAAATCTGATACAATCTCGGATGAAGAAATATTTTTCAAGGCCAAACAAATTTCATCATACACCCTCAAAAGAGAAACATATTACTGCACACCACTGTAAATGACCTAATCTGAGGGGAAAATAGAAATCGATTACTCCCTGTCACTCCAGTGGTTCTAAAACTGACCCTATGATGAAAGAAAGGAAACTAAAGCAGTAGTTTCAATTAATTTGCACAAAGTTACATATATTTCTTCAGAGATTGCTATGACTGACGCCATTTCGGTCGGGTTTCAATCCTGGGTAAAAAAGCAATCGGAGTCTAACCGTACTGATGAGCTGTGATACAGCGAAACAGATCTGTCTGCGGATGACAATATATATATATATATATATATATATATATATATATATATTAATTATAGTTATAATATCAATATCGACAAAACTAATTCTGTCAAGATTATCAATAATTAAACTACAACTAATAACGTCTTGAAACCCACCTAGAACTAACCCAGAAGGAAAAGAAGGGGAAGAAAAAAAGAAACAAACGAAATACTTGAACAAAAGTCAAGCATTCGTGAGAAAGAAAAACAACCCCAAGACGAAAACCTTAACAATAAAGAGCTCAATACGAAAGTAGAGTACAAGAAGTACCCAACGCGAAAGTTCTATATATATATATATATATATATATATATTTTCAGAAGGATTTAACGTTTGCTTTATGAAATCTGAATATATCCACAGATTTCACAGTGGAAAGGTTTATCTTCATGATGTTTTAACATGTGCCTTTTGAGATATGTATATATCCACAGATTTCACAGTGAAAATCTTCTCTCCAGTGTGTTTTAACATGTGCTTTATGGGATCTGAATATATCCACAGGTTTCAAAGTGGAAAGGTTTCTCTCCAGTTTGTTTGAACATGTGCTTTTGCAGATATGTATATATCCACAGATTTCACAGTGAAAATCTTTCTCTCCAGTGTGTTTTAACATGTGCTTTATGGGATCTGAATATATCCACAGGTTTCACAGTGGAAAGCTTTATCTTCATTGTATTTATCATGTGCTTTTTGCGATATGACTATAGCCATATATTTCACAGTTAATAGGTTTCCCTCCATTGTGTTAACAAGTGCTTTTTGATACTTTGTGGGACATATTCACAGATTTCACTGTGGAAATGTTTTTCTCAAATGTGTTTTAACATGTGCTTTTTGACATTTGAATTTATCCACAGATTTCACAGTGAAAAGATTTCTCTCCAGCGTGTTTTAACATGTGCTTTATAAGATATGAATATATCCACAGGTTTCAAAGTGGAAAGGTTTATCTTCATTGTATTTATCATGTGCTTTTTGAGATATGAATATATCCGTAGATTTAACAGTGAAAAGTTTTCTCCCTACTGTGTTTTAAAGTGTTTTTTTGAGATTTGAATATATAAAATCTGTAGATATATTCACATGTAAAAAGTATAATATATATATATATATATATATATATATATATATATATATATATATGTAAGAAATAGATTTGGTGAATTTTGAATATATATATATATATATATATATATATATGAGAAATAGATTTGGTGAATTTTGAACAATTGAAAGTCGTTTGATTTTTTGTCATGTCTATATTCTTTCAATTTCTTTGTTCTTTATATATTCAGGATATGAAAAGGAAATTTTCATTTGATTTCTTTCCATGTTATTAATGGTGCATTGAAGTTTACTTTTCTTACCCACTTTTCACTCATTCTTTTCCAGAATTGACGCTTTTTCTTTTATTCTTCGTCTCTTTCGTCATTCGTATTTTGACTTTTCCATGTTTTAATTTTTTCTTTTAATTTTTTTCTTTATACAACTACAATCTTTCTTTCTTTTCGCTATTCCTTCTTTGCAAACATTTCTTCTTCTTTTTATTCCTTTATTTCTAATTCACTTTATTGCCTCTCTTTTCTCCTTTATTCTTTTTTTTTTTTTTGCATCTCATCTTTTTCAACGTTGGTGCATGTCTTTTTCATTCGTTCTTTCTATCTTTCTCTCACATATCTTCTTTTCCTTTTTCTTGTTTCTTCTTTCTATTTTCATATTTTTTATTTTTTCTTTCATCCTTAGTTTTGTCTTTTTCTTTTTTCTTTTCTTCTCTGTTGATATTTTTCAATTTTAGCTTTTATTTTTGCTTTCTTTAATTTCAGCACAATTTACTTTTTTTTGTTTTTTCGTTCCGTTTTTCACTTTTTCTACCGATTTAACATTTTTTATAGTTTTCTTTCAACACTAATTTATCATTGTTCGTTTTCTTTCTTTTGGTTTTATTGTATATTCAGTTTTAAAAAAAGCCTTTTATTTATATATCATTTATATTTATTTTCTCTTTTACCTTATTCCATTTTTCTATATTTTTCTCTGATGTCCTTTCTTTCTTTCTTTCTTTCTTTCTTTCTTTCACAGGTCACACTTCATCCTCCATGATGCCATTTCTTTCTTTCTTTCTTTCTTTCTTTCTTTCACGGGTCACACTTCATCCTTCATGATGCCTTTCTTTCTTTCTTTCTTTCTTTCTTTCTTTCTTTCTTTCTTTCTTTCTTTCTTTCACAGGTCACACTTCATCCTCCATGATGCCATTTCTTTCTTTCTTTCTTTCTTTCTTTCTTTCACGGGTCACACTTCATCCTTCATGATGCCTTTCTTTCTTTCTTTCTTTCTTTCTTTCTTTCACAGGTCACACTTCATCCTCCATGATGCCATTTCTTTCTTTCTTTCTTTCTTTCTTTCTTTCACGGGTCACACTTCATCCTTCATGAGTTTGCCTTTCTTTCTTTCTTTCTTTCTTTCTTTCTTTCTTTCTTTCTTTCTTTCTTTCACAGGTCGCACTTCCTCCTCCATGACGTTCTTTCTGTCTTATGTCACTCATCTCTCTTGAAAGCTTTAATATTTTTCTTTTTTTCATTTTTCTTTATTGTATATTTAATTGTTAAACCATTTTTATTACTTATTTTTCTTTTGCTTTCCTCATCATTTTCGTTTCCGTTTTCTCATTCTTGTTTTCCTTTTGTCTTCTTTTTATTTCTTTTTCATGCCAATCTTCAGTTTTCTGTACTTTCTTTCTTTCTTTTTTCTCATATCTCTGTTCGCTATTGTTTACTTTCTCTCTTTTTTCTTTTACTTTTATTGTATATTATTATTTTTTAAATATTTAGCGTTTTATTTTGATTATGTTAATTTTATATCAGATTTATTCGTTTCTCTCAGATATTCTTTATTATTTCCCTCTTTCTTTCTTTCGTTCATTTGTTCGCTCTTTTTTTAACTTTTCACCATTTTCATCAGTGCTTTTTTCCATACATTCTGTACTAACGATAGTATTTTGTAATGATTTTTCTAACTTGTCACATTTCTCAACTGAAACTTCAACGCAAAACCTTCATTATCGAAGGGCACCTTAACAATTTCGTCAATTCCCTCCATTTTATCCAATTCCCGATTTTTTTTTTCAATTTCTCCCTATATTTTTCACATTCCGTTTCCTTGTCTTTGGTATTTATTGTCATTTCCAATTTTTATTCGAACTTGTTTGCCAATTCCTTATTTCATTTGATTTTATTTTAATCATAATCCTAATTTAAATCCATTTAAATGCATTCCATTTTTTCTCCTCATTCTTTTTTTTATACAATTTATTCTTTGCCAGTGAATGTCATCTTCTCTGTCGACGTTAAAAGACATCGCCATCTTGTTTCCGTTTGTAGTCTGGATTTTCTTATAGCTGTTCTCTTCTCTCTCTCTTTCTCTGTCGCTTCTGTCATCACTACAACTACGACAACGCCGACAACACTTTATCGATGACATGACCATCTTTATTGTTCCAACCTCTACCACGGCACCAACATCAAATATCACAATCATCTATTTTATTAAAGTTTTCGTTCTTCATCTTTCCTTCTTTTTTATTAACTGTATTAATATATTTATGCGCATTGGCACCAAATTCATATCTTAAAATCACAAACATCTTCCCCAGTAACGTGTTAAATCCTAGCATTACTGTTGTTTAGAAAATATAAATTTGGCAAACATGGATAAATGTTCCTGCAGTAAAAGGGCGGATTTAAAAATGACACCGCTTTTTAACTACCTTCACTCTTCACCGATGTTTATTCTTTTAAAGAACGAAGATTAGAATTATAATCAAGCATGTAGACATCATGAAAGTAAATTTATTCATATTTGTTCTTGAGATGGATGTTCGTTGTGGTGCAATGAATATCGGCTCGGAACGACAAATTGGGGAGCCGAGTTCGAATTCCACGTGAATTCATTGCATTCACTTACGCGCAAATACCCTTGGGAAAGGTATTAATCCGTCTCTTCCCTCCAGTTATGTGCTAAATAACAAGACAGATTGGGTTTTATAGCCTTGGCTGGCAACCAGTCTACCACAGAAAGCAATGGCAAACTACTGCGGGATAATCTTCTGCTCAGTCAGTCATGTCTCTTTCGAGACATAATCGCCGAAGCGTGTATCATGTATGGCACTTGATTGACTTACTGTTCCTCAGAATATACAAAAAAGAAAAAAAAATTATACACTATTTCTTAATTAGATCGTTTATTTATAACAATAATTTTATATTTACATTCTAAAAACTAATGCAATGCAATGTAATATTTATCATTTATAAATTTATAAAGAAATAAATATGAACCCCATTTTTATTCATATACTTACAAACATTTACTAAATTATAAAGATATGCAAATCATTGATAAAGAAAACTTTTTATCTACATTTATTTTTCAAAACGTGTTATGTGTAGTTACTAAATATAATTTTTATACGAATATATATATATATATATATATATATATATATATATATAGAGAGAGAGAGAGAGAGAGAGAGAGAAGTTAAAATTTGTATTAGCCGACGCGTTTCGTCCTTTGAAAGATTTTATGAAGGCAATGCCAATATCACATTACCTTGATAGTGTCCCCCGGAAGACAAAACGATTTGGTCAAGTACATTTTACTCGTGACCATTTTATCTCTTCTACAGATGAACTCTATCTGAGAAGATATATATTCCATTTTTAAACGAGTTATTTCACTACCGAGGTTTCTACCATGAGTGGTGTCTTCAGGCGATTTTTAATAACTTATTAATGAAAATAAATTGGATATTTTTCATAAATCTATTGGTAATTGCTTATTTCGTGGAGCCCTTACAAACCGCTCCTCAGACCAAATTCATACAACAATGAATGCGTTAGATTTATGCAGATGAAAAGAATCATGGGAGGAAAAAAGATGGGAGCTGAGGAGGTTAGATTTACAGTGTTAGTTATTATTGACGTCTGTATTTTTTCTCAGACGATAAGATGACCTTTCTCCCACCGCCCAAAAAAGGGTGAGGGGGTTAGATCTACAGTGATAGTTGTTACTGGAGTCTCTACTTCCATCCCAAGTGATAAGATGATCTTGTAAATTAAGGGGTCGTATTTTCAGCAGAAGAATTGAATTGTCAGCTTTTTCTATTAATTCTAACGGTAATAACAATATCTTCATTTTGTACGTACTAATTTTCTATCGTTTTTGTTATGATACAATATTTTTATCATGTATGATAAGAATGTTACCCCCAAAAATCGGGTTGAGGGAGTTAGATTTACAGTGATAGTTGTTAATGGAGTCTTTTTTTTTTTTATCCCAAGCGATAATAACCAATGGATTTATAAAAAAATCCAAATTATTTTCAATATATATATATATATATATATATATATGTTTCTACTTACTTACGTACTTACTTATTTATAAACAACCTGGCCCTCAGAAACAAAAAGAACTCGATACGTAAACTCACAAGTTTAATCGCTTGAAGAGAGTCAACTTTAGACTCGAAACACGTGTAGCGTCACAGATACCATTATGGACACTTAACGTATCATAACATGTATAATAAAAACAATAAATATACACTTTAAACAAAACGTTCACGGCCTCTCACACTTTTTATTCTATCTCAATTCCTCTCGTTTCGTTGGAACAACCCTATTTCTTTTTCTAATATATATATATATATATATATATATATATATATATATATGTATGTGTGTGTGTGTGTGTGTGTGTGTGTGAAAAGTATATATATATAATTATGAACATATATATATATATGTGCAATTTGTTATATATATTATATTATTTATACATTTTATATGCGAGGTACTTATTTGAAAGCGCTCAATATAAGTGATAGAGCTGACATATTCATATAGTTAGGTGTGACTCACACCTATCTATATGAATATATATACATATATATGTTTTAAAAAAGAATATTTTTTATTAAGACAGATACAATAGTGTCTCACTTAAAAAGGAAAAATATAAAACAAGAGGTGGAAACATTTTAAAGACGCCTTTCGGCCGACACTTCGTTTGAAAAGAATCGTCGGCTATCAAAACAGAGAAGTCGCCAAGAAAGATTTTTTAACAACATCCAAGCTTAAGACACAGGGTTAAAAAAAAAAAAAAAAAAAAAAAACATTACCTATGTTGGTTGGTAATATCACCAAAAAGCTCCAATTTAAATTTCTCTCTGTCTGCACAGGACAGGACGTTGTAAGTTGATGTTTAGAGGCTCCAGGATGTCCAAATGGAGTTTTGTCCTTGCCCTGTGCATAACAGAGAAGAAATCAGGGGAATAATGTGTTTTGCAGTCAATAGAATTTAACAGATGTTCGCCGATTGCTGACTCATGGGGCTGCGACTGCCCGGATGTTATTGGCTAATGTCTTGGATAGAGGGCCAAGTGGAAGTCCATGAACGCCTACGTTATGAAGGGCCACGACACATGAATAATAATGATAATAATAATATATATTGATATACTATATAGAGAAGGCTGAAAGAATGGATTAACCAATGAAGACTGAACTCACTACTCAGTTGTAACAGGTTCTAACGAGACAAGCTTGCTAACCATTACATAGCCATTATATATATATATATATATATATATATATATATATATATATATATTAGAACCTGCGCCCCCTATCCACATAAGGGAAGCCACCAATTGATCTGTTCGAATCCTGCCGAATGATACATATTTTCGTAAAATAAATTTATCATAAATAATCAGGCCGGTAGAAATAAATATATAAATATACAGTTTGATTATAAACAGAATAGCTACTTAACTACGAGTATCGATCAAAAATAATGTTCAAACAAATAATTTCAAATTGTTGGTTGTTTATAACCAGTTTTGTTAAACTTCGTTAATTTTCGTAACATGTTTGCATTTGTTGACATTACGATATATTTCAGAGCAGAGATGGTTATTACGATGAACCGAAAATTGTGTTATAGGCTTAATTTAACTTCGTTTAGACAGATCATCATTCGTGGTCGAGAGTTCTAAGACGCGCTAGATCACTTGGTGGCTTCCCGTATGTGGCTAGAGGTCACAGGTTCCAATCCTTCCGAATGGCACACATTTTCTTCACAAAAATTTATCGTAAATATTCAGGCCGGTAGATATAAATATATAATACTGTTTGATTATAAACAGAATAGCTACTTAAATAAGAGTATCGATAAAAAATAATGTACAAACAAATCAATTCAAATTTTCTGTTGTTTTTAACCAGTGTCGTTAATTTCCGTAATATATATATATATTTATATGCGAGTTAGTAAAAAGTAGAGTTAATGAGTCAATATAATGAAGCATTTTAACATTGAAGCTAACCGTGTACAATCATTCAGCCAAACGCGTTGTTAAAAAGCTTTTCATCTTTTTCAATTCATCTACATTATAGATAAAATTCCCCTCCTACTTCTTTGACACATATATACGCATAGGCATTAGGTATTTTTTGTAGTGAATGCCCAAAACTTATGGTCTTATCTTAGAAAAAACAAAAGCAACAATCTTCTCTACTTTGGTAAAGATCGTTGTCACTGTCACTCTTTCTGTCTTTGTCTCTGTCTGTCTCTTTATATATATATATATCCTTCTTGTCATGCGCATGGAGAGAGTAACAATAGTGAAGCAGCGTCGGGTCATTTCATTCTCTTTAATACCAGTTATTAAAATTTATTACCAATTATCAAAGCTCTTGACAGTGTTTGCTCTATAACATTGCCTTATTATTTTATTTTTTCAATAATTATATCGTTAAGTAGTGAAGATTATATACATATATCATCTCTATTATAATAAATACCATTACGTATTTTGTATATATATATATACACTAAATCTAAAATTGAGCCACCACCGACCGCGGTTTCACACAACGGATCGTCAGGGATATTTTTTGCTCTACTTTCGTACTTTCGTATAGAGCACTTTAGTGTTAAGGTTTCGTCTTGGTTTTTTTTTCTTTCAAACGAGCACTAGACGTATTGTTCTTGTGCGCGGTTTGTTTCTTTTTTCTCTTCCCCTTTATTTAACCTACGAGGTAGTCCTCTTTGAGTTATTTGACGATTTAAGTTACTGTTAAGTTAGCATTGTATTTTCGGGTGTTTAGTCTGTTATTATTAGTGCTGCCTTATTGTAATTAAGTATATTAATATTATATATATATATATATATATATATATATATATATATATATATATTTAAATTTTGTGTATCCACAAATATCCTTAAATGCCTAGAATTAATAACAAAAACGGTCGGATTATGCCAATAGCTTCCCATCTTTTGCATTCTTGTTTTCACTTTGGCTTGGTCATGTGTGACGTCATGAGCTGTGATGCGACATTCGCTTCCAGCGTCTTAAATGCACGACTTAGATTTTGCTTGGAAATCTTCCATGTAAACAAAAATACTTTGTCATTATGGTTTGTCAGTCTTTAATTTGACATTTTTGAAAATAGCCTATGTAAGCCGAAAGTTTATATTGGATTATTAAAAAAATTATGTATCAATATTGTAATTTTCTTTCTTCATTTAGTGATAATGCTATTAAGCTTATCAGATAATATGAACAAAATTTACATAAAATAAATAGACAAAACTTGTCTATACTATTTAATGAAACATGTCTAATATATATATATATATATATATATATATATATATATATATATATATATATATATATACTGTCACGCTCTGGGAGAGGTGCTTGGAGTATGAATTTTTTTATGTCTTAATGTAAGATACTCAATACTAGGTACAATATATATGTTGCTGTCATTTTAGACGGCATATCGATATAAATGTTTTGCCGTCATTTTCGACGGCAGGGGCCCACTCATATACAATCATCTGGGGTTTAATTATCAGTCATATAATCCTTAAGTGTGAGCGCAGATCTTACTTCGTTGACGAATATGATCTTTTGCCCGAACTTAGTGCTGTACGTTGTCAAAAAGGTTTGTCCTTTGTATCTTTGGTGAATTCTCTATGTGAGTTCCTAAGGGGTTCTTTCGAAAAGGTGGAATCTAAGTATAAGATTACGCATCTTTTTGATGTAGTTAAATAATCTGATCCCGTGTAAAGTACTTCCTGCACGCGTACACGAATAACTATGTATAATGATGGTTTTTAAATGTTGGGAGACTCGCTCCACTTGAAAATTCTGTCATGTTCCCTCCACATATTGCTTTCCTTTGTTAGCTGTGAATTGCCTTGCCGAGTTCGAATTCCAGTCAAATTAGTTGCATTCACTAACGCGCAAATAACCTTAGGAAAGGTATTAATCCACCACTTCTCTCTCCAGCTATGGGTTAAATAGCAAGACAGATTGGGTTCAATAGCCTTAGTTGGAACCAGTCTACCGCAGAATGTAATAGCAACCTACTGCGGGAAAATCAGTCAATCATGTCTCTTTTAAGATATTATCGCCTAAGCGTCTATCATGTATGTCACTTAACTGACTGATGTTACATAGAATTTCTTTGTTTCCAACGATTTTATTTTACGTTTCTTGCAAAATTCTTCTGTTGCATAATACGTTGTTAAGCCTCTCGTTGTTATGAAATCTATGGGGGAGGGGCCATTAGGGAGCCCCCCACTCACGAATTTTAGCTGGTTCTTCGGTTGCCCCCACCACTTTCATAAGCTTCAAGAATTTATCAGTCTCTGATTTTGATAATATATGATCTTCAGCATTTTTTCCTTTGCCTTTTTTTTTCATTTAGTTTTTTAATGGCACATACAGTTAGCAGTTTGAAAGAAAAACAACAACAAAATAACCAGATAGGCAGAAACAGACATGCTTTTAAAGAAGGAAAGAGACTTTATTGTCATATTTTCATATCTGAAGGAAGACGTTACTTTGAAATAATGTCCACCAAATTGATATGCAGATACATAGGCAGTGATTTATGACCGAGTGAAAAAATTGGTCAGTAATTTAATAAAGTAGCAAACTAGAAGTTATGCCTGGATTTGAGGCCACAATTTAAACAACCTAAGGTACGCAGATGATACAGTGCTGATAGCAGATACGGAAAGGAAACTACAAGACCTCCTACACAAGGTAGCTAAAGAGAGTGATAAGAAAGGACTACAAATAAACTGCAGGAAAACCGAATGCATGGTCATCAGTAAAAAGGGCAGCCTAATATGTCAAATACAGGTCGGGAATACTAAAATCAAGCAGGTACAAAAATTTAAATACCTAGGAAGTGTTATAACAGAAGACGGAAAGTGCGACACAGAGATCCGAGGGCGAATTGGCATGGCGAAAGAAGCATTCCAAAAGTTGAGTAATGAAAATGAAGACGCTGCTTGTGTTTGCCCTCCTCCTCCTCAGAAAAAAATCAGAAATTCTAGGTCCCTAAGTAACCACTAAGCTTTCAGAGTTCCACAATCACTACCGAGTATATTCCTGTTAACTTCACCACCGATTTGAATATGGCGTTTTCCTTTTAGACTGACATTTAGATTAAATCCCATTCCACTCTAATAAACCCTGTTTATTATATAATTTATGATTTACTGCTACTGGTGCGCATGGGGTTATATAGAAAGAAAGTTATGAGAAAGAGTGACAGGTTATTAGGGGTGTCAGGAAGTGGGTAAGAGAAGGATGAGAGAAAATGAAGAATATATGCTTTTCACATAGTATGAAAATAAATGCAACACACTTAGCCAGAATTTGAACCCGGCTTCTTCGAATCCATTTTTAAAAACTACAGTGATACATTCAACCTACATAGATGCTCTATATTGTTGGTCTTATATGATGTAAAAACCGTTGGTCTTATACTTATATTAATTAAAAAAACCGATAATGTATCATAATGCTGGGGTTCAAAGTTCGAATCATGTAAACCTTAGCTGTGAGTTCAATTCTAATTGAGGAATAAATATGAGCCTGTGTCTAAGTTGGCTTATTCCATGAAATATCTACATTAGAGCAGATATTTATATTAGATTTACGCAATTTTTCACACCAGTGTACACACCCTTTCTTGTACGGCCATCTACCATAAACCGAGCAGAATCGTCATTGCTTTCGCTGAACGACCTGACGTTGACGTTGGCGTTGGCGTTGGCATCGCCATTTCCAATCCATTACCGTGTTTCCTCTTCCATTCTCTTTCCTTTTGCTGGTAAACCTGTTTATCGCAGACCCAGTTGCTTTTGTACGTCTGTCGAATGGCGCCAAATCGATTGCTAATAGCGGATCTGTCGAAAAGGCAGCCATGGCTGCAGATGTCATTTGCAAAGAAAAGAAGAAATAAAGAAGAGAGAGAATATTGAAGAGAAAGAAAAAGACAGAAAACCAGAGAAAAAGTGATAGAAAGAGAGAGAGAGAGAGAGAGAGAGAGAGAGAGAGAGAGAGTGAGTGAGATAGAGATAGATATACAGAGAGACAGATAGATAGAAAAGTATAAAAAACTAGATCTAATGAGATAATAATAATAATAATAATAATAATAATAATATATTTATAGGGAGAAAGCCGTAAAGAAAACAGAAAAATAGAATGAGAGTAAAAAGCGATAAAAGCAAAACTAAGAGTTAAAAGAGAGAGAGAGAAAGAGATAGAGATAGAGATAGAGAGATAAAGAAGAGAGGAACAAAAATATATAAAGAGAATCAGAAACAAAGAAGGAAATAGAGATTGTGAATTAGAGAGGTAGAAAGATATAAGAGAGAAAATAAAGAGAGAAAATCGATAGAGACGACATTATGAATGAATGAGGAAGAGATAATCAGAAAGAAATAAAAGGGGAGAAAGAAAGAAAGAAAGAAAGAAAGAAAAGAACGACTAAGAAATCTACAAAGACCAAATATTTAACGAAGAAGCAGAAGGAATTCAAAGAGGTAAAGATGCGATATAGAGAGAAAAGATGGAAGTCACTGGACATAGAAAAAGAGGAGGAATTTCGATAGACACTAAACAGTAGACAAAGAGTAAAAGAAAGTAACGAAAGAAGAGATACTGAAAATATGAAAGCGAAAAAGAAGGTAAATGAATAAATAGATTAAAGAGAGACAGAAAGAAGGAAAGAAAGAAAGAAAGAAAGAAAGAAATGCATACAAGGTAGAGATCCATCTATTCTGGGCTGGACTTTCACAAATCCCATTATCGGATTAGGCAGTTTTCCCGTTAAACTCTTCTGACCGTCATTGTCTTCGCCTACTCATTTCCGCCTCGCTCCCGCAACCAACAAATTATAGTCTGAGAAACAGAAAATCTCCGGTCTTATGTTGCTTGTATGTTTGCGTGTATATATGCAAGTTGTTTACGCCGGCTTTTATGTAATTTGTACTTAAGTATAAACGAATATATTAGCGCAAGCAGATAACATTATTTATCTATCTATCTATCTATCTATCTATCTATCTATCTATCTATCTATCTATCTATCTGTTTGTCTCTCTGTCTGTCTATCTATCTATCTATCTATCTATCTATCTATCTAACTTAGTCTTCATATCTATCTATCTATCTATCTATCTATCTATCTATCTACGTTAAGATGTAAGTTTGTTCAAATCTATCTCTTAGTCAGCTAAGATCTATTTCAATTTGTTCAGATCTATCTATCTATCTATCTATCTATCTATCTATCTATCTATCTATCTATCTATCTATCTATGTTTAGATCTATCTCTGTTTCTGTTAAGATCTAATCTGTTCAAATCTATCTCTAAGTCAGCTCTATTTCAATTTGTTCAGATCTATCTATCTATCTATCTATCTGTCTATCTATCTATCTATCTATGTTTAGATCTATCTAACACACTCTCTTTCTGTTAAAATCTAAGCCTGTTCAAATCTATCTCTAAGTCAGCTCTATTTCAATTTGTTCAGATCTATCTATCTATCTATCTATCTATCTATCTATCTATCTATCTATCTATCTATACTTGCCGTGTTCATATTAGATGTGCACACAGTGTCGTGGTTATTGACGTGCCGAGTTTAACTTCCAGGCGTTGCTTTCACGTTGGCAGAAATACCCTCGGAAATGCATGAATTCAGCACTTACTCTCAGCGGCGAGTTAAATACTACGGCAGACTTAGCTTGCTAGTCTTGTTTGGCAACTAGTCTAGGAGAAGTACATCTTTTTGTGGCAGGGAACTAGTAACTCAATTACGTAAAAAAACTACTTGTTACAGAAACGTCTATCGTGGAGGGGCTGTGATCTTGTCCTGCACAGGAGAGTTTACAGGACTTACATCTTTGTCTTAAACTAACCTTTTTTTCTGCAAAGATTAGCTTAGTATTACACCATGGCAGATAGCGTTAACCCAATGAGAGTCGAATACACCACAAAAAGTAATAGTTTAGCATAATGATAATGGTTATATTAAACGTTACCTTATATGAAGCATTCGACATTCATTGTCCGAACAGTTACTCGAGTTAATCTTTCCTTCGCTTTCTGAGTAGAATAAACTTGCAGTATCTGTTCTAATCATGTCTAACGGTGATAATAGCCTATTCCTTATGAAGAAACATTTAACAGCAAGTTCTACTCGAGTTAAGCTTTCTTTAACACCCTGGATATCGAACTGATATCAAAGTGTACTGTCTATTGTCGTCATCTTTAATTGTAATAATAAACGTTTCCTAATAAGGAAACATTCAACATTCATTAGGCCAAACAGCTACTCGAGTCACACTTTCCTTCATTTTATGGCCGTCAGAGTGGGATCAAAGTGTAGTATCTGTTCCTAAGTAATCACTTCCTGCTTGCCGGCCGGGAAGCAATGACCAGCTAATACTAGCCTTTGACAAGCTATGACCATCTAAGACCAACTTTGTACCCAGTTACCTCATAAGCGGGGGCTGGGTAATCTTTGACCAATGGCCTGCGCGCACGCGCTCAGGTTCCCCACGTTAAAAACTGACCTTGTGTCACAACTCGCTCCAGAGGGAAGTAGGGTAAATCAAAAGTGTAGTATCTTTTCTTACATTCTCTGATGGTGATAATCGGCGTTTTTTTATCAGGAAACATTTTATAAGGAACATCTAGCGTGCTTGAATTACGCTTTCCTTCACTTGCGATGGAATCAAACTGAAGTATTTGTTCTCATATTCTCTAATGGCGATAATAGCCATTTCTTTATAAAAAAAATTAAGCATTCTTTAATCGAACAGGCTGTGTTATCGCTTTCAACTGTTGATGGGGAATTTTTTCCTAACCATTTGTTTCGAATATTGTGGAATTTTACACTCCTGATTATGTTTAGATTATATGTTCAATTCATTTTAATTGTGGACTTTGTTAAAATGCCCTCAAGTGATGATATTTCTGTTATTTTCTATCGTTTTTTAAAACGAGTTGACAATGTTCGAAGAAGAATGATAATCGCTAAGGTCTACATGTTTCATTCACTTGAAGAACAACGAAGTCAATTTTGTACCAAAACAAGTGGTCGGTTTAAGATTATCAGTACCGCTTTTTAGTTTAAAATTACGTGGCGACAAAAATAAGACCAAAACCTTTATTTCAGAATAAAAATGTGAAGCAGGTATGTATTTTTTAAACAAAAAGTAAGAAATTTGGTAAGTAAGCAATAGTTAGGGGGGTGAATTTATTTTGCAGTAAAAGCTTTAATTTACTTGAATAGTCGGGATAATTTTTTTTTTGTAATGGCTTAATTTACTTTAAATTAGCAGCATTTTGAATGTTTTTATGTATCTCCAATAAAGAGCGACTTCTAAGTTTTAAAATCTATTTTTAAAATGAAAAAATATTATTGAAGCTTCTATTTTAACTTTCAGTCTTGAAGCTTCTATTTTAACTTTCAGTCTTTTTTATGAGTCATTTTAGAAAACTGATCATCCAAATACTGATAAAAAGAACGAAAAGCACAATCAAGCTAGAGATAGGACAAGAACAGTGCGGGTTCGTCAAAGACACCGGAAGCAGGAAGGCCATAATCCTGATTAAGATGATTTACGAAAGAACAATACAAATGAGGAATGACTTGTACCTATGTTTTATCGATTATGCAAAGGCGTTCGACAAAATACGTCACAAAGAATTGATGGAGATGCTTAGCACCCCTGAGATATTTGCGAAAAACGTAAGAGTAATCAGGAATCTCTACTGGCAGTAAACCGCCTGCATACGGACAGGTAACAAATTCAGCAGGCATACACAGATAGAAAGGAACATACGAGAAGGATGTATCTTTTCACCGGATCTATTCAACTTGTAAAGTGAAACAATTTTGAGGACCCTAGATGTTATGCCAAAATTTGAACAACCTAAGGTACGCAGATGATATAGTGCTGATTGCAGAGACGGAAACAAACTACAAGGCCTTCTACAAACGGTAGCTGAAGAGAGTGACAAAAAGGAACTACAATTAACGGCAAGAAAACCGAATGTCTGGTCCTGAGCAAAAAGAGCATCCCAAAATGCCAAATACAGGTGGGGGATACTAAAATCAAGCAGGTACAAAAATTTAAATACCTAGGAAGTGTTATAACAGAAGACGGAAAGTGTGAAACAGAGATCCTAAGGCGAATTGGCATGGCGAAGGACGCGTTCCAGAAGCTGAGTAAAGTATTAAGAGACAAGAAACTTTCACTAGAAACAAAGAAGAGTGTAGTGGATTGCTATGTGAGGGCAGTTCTTCAGTATGACAGTGAATGCTGGACAATATCATCAATGATGAAGGAAAAACTTGAAGCAACTGAAATGTGGTTCTACAGAAGGATGCTGTGAATATCATGAATCGAGCATGTGAGCAATGATGAGGTTCTAGAAATGATGGATACAAAAAGGAAATTAATATTGTGCATCAGGAAGAGACAACTAAAGTTCCTGAGACATGCAATGAGGAAGGAGGGCTTGGAGAACTTGATACTAACAGGCCAGATAGAGGGAAAAAGAGACAGAGGAAAACAACGGATAACATACTTGAGGGGCCTGAGAAGGTGAATGAAAGAACGAGGGTTGCGTGGTGTTACAGGAAAAAGTGTGCTAAGAGCCACTAAGGATAGGGAGACGTGGAAGGCAATGATTGCTTAGGTCCTGAAAGGACAAAGCACATAGAAGAAGAATACCCCCAACGACATTCGACATTTGAGGTTTAAAATGTAGTTTTCGAAATTTAAAAAAAAAATTCTTGAAGCTTTTATTTTAATTTTCAATCTATGTTTATAACTAGGTGCCTCCAACAACAAAACGGCACCAACTATTTTAAATGTATTTTAAAATATGAATAATATTTTTTAACCATTTTTGTTCTAATTTTCATTCTTTGTTTATAACTAGGTACACCAAGAAAATGCGATACCTAAGTTTTAAAATGCATTTTTTTATAAATCTTTTATGAAGCTTTTATTTTACTTGTCAGGCTTTATAACTAGGTAACTCCTATATAAAGCGACACCTAATGTTTAAGATTTATTTAAAAAAAATGAGATATATTTCCTGAAGATATTATTTTAGTTCTTTGTATATAGCTAAATACCTCACACAAAAAAGACACATCATATTTAAAATGCATTTTTAAAAAAAAATCTTTCTTTTTTTCTAATTCTCATTCTTTGTTTATAATTAGGTAAATTCAACGAAAAGCGACACCTAATTTTTTAAATTCATTTTTAAAATTAAGAATATTTCCTGAACCTTTTATTCTAATTTTCAGTCTTTATAATTAGGTACCTCCAACGAAAAATGGCAGCTAATCTTTAAAATGAATTTATAAAAATGAAAAATACTACTTGAAGCTTTTATTCTAATTTTCAGTATTTCTTTATAACTAGGTACCTCCAACGAAAAATGGCAGCTAATCTTTAAAATGCATTTATAAAAATGAAAAATACTACTTGAAGCTTTTATTCTAATTTTCAGTCTTTCTTTATAACTAGGTACCTCCAACGAAAAACGGCAGCTAATCTTTAAAATGCATTTATAAAAATGAAAAATACTACTTGAAGCTTTTATTCTAATTTTCAGTCTTTCTTTATAACTAGGTACCTCCAACGAAAAACGGCAGCTAATCTTTAAAATGCATTTATAAAAATTAAAAATACTACTTGAATCTTTTATTTTAATTTTCGGTCTTTGTTTTTAACAAGATACCTAAAACGAAAGCTACACTTAAGATTTAAAATGTATCCTTAAAAATGAAATATATTATAGTTTATAATTTCATTTTCAGTCTTTGTTCATAACTATGTACCTCCAATGAAAACCGGCATCTAATGTTTGAAATGTACTTTTAAAAAGAAAATATCTTTTTTTTATTTATTTTAGTTTAAATTTCAAACTGAATAGATTAAGTTTTTTTTTTAAATATTGGAGTAAATAGACTGAACTATCGCCCGGTTCACACTCCACCCACGTCTATTGAACAAGTGTAGAGGCTCATTTCTTGTTCCCTGTTTAGGATGTGGTTTCCGGCTTTCTCGTTTCCAATCTTTCACTTTTCTTTTTTGTTTTTTTTTTCAAGTAAAGTAGATAGACTAAACTATCGCCCGGTTCACACTCCACCCACGTCTATTGAACAAGTGTAGAGGCCCATCCCTTGTTCCCTGTTTAGGATGTGGTTTCCGGCTTTCTCGTTTCCAATCTATTCACTCTTACGCAGCCCCCTGTGCAACAGTGGCCTTACCGCCTTGCTCGGGGTGATATGATTAAAAAAATAAAATAAAAATATAAGTTATTTGTAAATAAATCCTGAAAGAGTCATTAAATTTCGACAATTATCGTCTTTGCTAGAATTTCCAAATCAGTAGGTTCTGCATAGCAAAAAGACTCTAAAATTTCCCTTTTTAATTTATAGTCACAAAAAAAGACAAATATTTTAACCAAAATTTCGAAGGTTCGAAAAGGATAAAAAATATAATTGAATAGTATAAAAATCTTTTGGTCTCTTTTCTTTGTAATAACAAAGAATTTTGGCAATGAAATCTTGATTTTATTAAGTTTCAGCCATGTTTTCATATATGCTCATATTTTATAAAATCTTTGAAGGTACCTGTTTATAACTGTCGGTATGTCATATTTGAGGTTTCGAAGTTCCCGTGAGATCTAAATCTATTCAGTCGCTGGAACAACAAGTTGACTCCAATGGTCGAGGTTTTAGTCAATATAATATTTTAGACAGCGAAGAGAAGTATCAGTTGGAACTTATTCCGAGGAGCTGATGAAAATTTAATCCGACCAAGAAGTCTTTTCTTCAACAAAATTTGATGTTTACTCATTTGGGAAGAATTTGGTAATGTAATGAAAAACTTTAGTTTAGTTTAGTACATTCGTATTCTTGGAAAAGGTGTGTTATCTACATGGTACAAATATTCGTTTTTTCCTTTCTGTATCAGCTCTCTATCTCGATGATTAAATACAAAGTGAATTCAGTGATTCAGTGATAACGTTTCGCAAAGATCAGATTTAATATTTATACCCATGGCGCTGAAAGGTTCTCAGCGCAACTTCCATCCAAACATTTAACCAATTGACAAACATTAGTTTTGGTTTATTTATTTATTTATTTGTTATTGTTTTTTCTTTCTTGCTCGGGACAGAAATGTCCCACAAATATTTAGTTCCCAAAATAGCTCTATAAACCTTTTCAAAACAGTTGCTAACACGTTGAGTGCATCGCCGTGGAACAATGATTAGCATTCTAATTTCAGGGAATATTGCAATTATAGTCTTATCAATATACTCTTTGAACAACATATTGTACCAAATGGCATTGAACTATTTGAGTTGACTAAGAGTAGCTAAAGATTATAGCCCAAATGAATTTAATCTTGCACAATCTTAGTCGGCCAGACTTAATTTCTATGCATTGAAATGCAACACTTAGTTTAACTTAGCTCTTGAAGACAAGATAAAAACCCCCAAGTGTATTGATGTTCTGTATTACGAGTTAGCTAATCATTGCTTCACGATAAGACACCAATCAAATGCGGGGCGTCTTCTTAAGCTCAAAGTCGATACTTCAGTAATTGTTCACAAGAGTAACTTACCAAATATCTCTCCATAAACTGTCGCCCTTAACTAGAAAGTTCAGTGTTATATGCAATAATCTGGTATACACAGAGTGTGTTGAACTGGTGATATTAACAATATTCCGTGGGATGAGGCTTCTAAACATCGCTTTATAGCAATGAACTGCAAATGTTTTTTATATGTAAGTCCTTCCTTTTCAGAACGTGAGTGGCCATGACTTTCCAAAACAACTCATTTCTTGTGATACTAACTAACTTTTTTACATTGTCAATCTACTTTTTACTGTCTTGCCATCCATTTACACATGTTCGTTGGTCTTGAGTATGACGGTAAACTGCATCCGGCAGAAAAAATCTGATTGGGAGGTTGTGAGAAGCATGGAACCACCTCTTAATTGCTGTTGTTCCCAGGTTCACCTTGACCCGGAGTGGTAGCACCTGTTAGAGTCCCAGCTATGGGCAAATAGTTAACCTCCAAACTGGGTTCAAACCATTATGCAACTATAAAAATACACTTTTATAGAAATATATGCATAAAAATGAACTTTTATAGAAAATAATATACATTTTTGAAGGAAAAACATTACCAACAAAATATTTTCGAAGAAAAGAATATTGCCATAACACATTTTTGAAGGAAAAAATTATTCTCAACAAAGCAATTTTGAATACAAAACTATAAGACTTTTTCAATTTTCTAAAATAAAAAAGAATAAAACTCAAAAATTTTAATTAAAATCTGACTAAATCAACCTTCTCACAACAACCAAACATGAACAAATATCTTAAAACACCACCTTTTTGGCATTAAATAACTCACAGAGGTTGATATGCCGTTAAACAAAACTCAAACCCATGTTCGTTAAATAGTTTACTCGCTGTTTCTCACTGCTTCTTTTGCTTTGAAAAAATGTCCAACCCTTTTTCCTTATTGTGTGTCTCCGAAATTTCAATTGCCTCTTTTTGATTCAAAGTACAAGCATAATTTTTTTTTCATTTCCATTTAAGCGTTTTCACTACTTTCATATTCTGTCAATGCTATTTTCGACACACTTTCTTAAATCGACATCTTGGATGTCTAAAGCCCACCCTTTATTTGTGTGGAGATTGTCTAGCATTCACTGTTAGGGGTGATGTTACATTGTGGACGTGTGTTGTGGTGCAGTGTAATTCGGCTCGGAACTAGGCGAGTTCGAATACCAGTCGAATTCGTTGCATTCACTAATGCGGAAATACCATTGGGAAAGGTATTAATCCGCCACTTCTCCCTCTAGTTATCGGCTAAATAGCATGACAGATTGGGTTCAATAGTCTTAGTTGGAACCAGTCTACCGCAGTATGTAATAGCAATCTACAGAGGGAAAATCAGTCATGTCTCTTTTAAAGCTTGATCGCCTATGCGTCTATTACGTGTGTCACTTAACTGACTGGTGTTACATCGAATTTCGTTGTTTCCAACGAAGTTTTATACATTTCTATAATAGACTAAACTATCGCCCGGTTCACACTCCACTCACGTCTTTTGAACAGGTGAAGAGGCTCATTCCTTGTTCCCTGTTTAGGATGTGGTTTCCGGCGTTTTCTTTCCCAATTATTTTACTCTTAAGTACAGTGGCTTTACCGCCTTGCTTGGGGTCATATGATTAAAAAAAATCTTCTGTTTCATAATACGTTGTTAAGCCTATCGTTGTTACGAATTTCATATATTTTTTTAATAATATATCTTAACATAATTTACTCATATTCACTTACTTCTTTTTCTGATATTACATTAAATGCTTCGTCTAAGTAATATTTTTTTGGCTATTCCGGGTAAAAATAAAACTACAAACAAGCATAAAACGTCATTATCGCTCAGTTGCTGTCATCGTTAATGGCGGGCCAAAATTGGGTCAAAATAATTTGTCCCATAGAGACCTTGGACGCCTGGAAAAGATGGGCCGTGAAACTAATATGCCCCGATAAAATACTTTAAAACGCCCCACCTTCGATATTCATAATGTGTGAGTGCAAATAGAAATTGAACGCTAACCGGCAGATGTGCATGCGTTATTATGAATCATAGATAGTTGATTCGGACGCATTTGTGATCGTTTTATTTTTGTTTTTTGTTTTAATATAATTATTGAAATTATATTGTCTTACGTTTCCACATTTCGGTCACTCATGATTGAGTTTGAAGCCCTCGTAATTTGTTTACAAAATGAATTCACACTCCACCCACATCTATTGAACAGGAGAAGTGGCTCATCCCTTGTTTCCTGTTTAGGATGCGGTTTCCGGTTTTCTCTTTTCTAATCTTCTCACTTTGTTTTTGTTTTTTTTAAATTGGAGTAGATAGACTAAACTATCGCCGGTTCACACTCCATCCTCGTCTACTGAACAGGTGAAGAGTCTCATCCCCTGTTCCCTGTTTAGGATGTGGTTTCCGGCTTTCTCTTTTCCAATCTTTTCACTCCTATGTAGCCCCCTGCACATCAGTGCCGTTACCGCCTTGCTCGGGGTGATATGATTAAAAAAAATAGACACACTGACAGCTTTCACGCTTTGAAAGCAGATTACTTGCTATTCCACTCGGTTCAGTTTCCCTTCAGTATACTTTATGAGGATCAAATTATCCAAGTCCTCTTTCCTTATTATGTGTCTCCAAAACGTGAAATATTTATTTCTGATTCCAAGTACAAATATCATTTTGTTATCTATTATCATTTAAGCTTCTTCATTGCTGTCATGTCTTGTTCATAATATTTTCAAAATATTTCTTTAAAACTCTTTTGTAACCACTTTCGTGTGGTCAAATTTATATTTGTGATTTGTATATTTTTCTGAATAGGCTTTATTTTTATATTTGTCTATATTTCTGAGATGAGGCAGTATTTACAGTACTTACATTATTCGGACTATTGTCCTAATCTTTGTTGCCATTTGTACGACGTTTCAGCTGTTGTACTCTCCGGCCTTCTGCAGGTGCTAGGAGTTTCGAACCAAACCCTTTATTACTATCACTTAGGTATATCATTCTCATTCCTTGAGTAGTAGTAATGCCACAATTGAAAGTTATGGGTTATCTCCCTCTAATCCTGCACGTTATTTGTTCACCACTGCTGTAGCCTGGTATTGAACTCACAACTCTTTGGGTCAAGTCAGAGGAACTAACCAAGTCCTTAAAGGCACATGGCCTAGTGGATATAGACGTTGGTTAGTTCCTCTGACTTGACCCAAAGAGTTGTGAGTTCAATACCAGGCTACAGCAGTGGTGATCAAGTAACTTGCAAGGTTAAAGGGAGATAACCCATGACTTATAATCGTGGCATTGCTACTACTCAAGGAATGAGAATGATATACCACAGTGACTGTAATAAAGGGTTCCGTTCGAAATTCCTAGCACTGAAAAAGGCCGTAGCGTACAACGGCTGAAGCGTCGTAAAAATGGCAACAAAGGTGAGGACAATAGTCCGAATAATGTAAATAATGTTGTATCTTTATTTTTTACGCAATCATATTAAGACTTCCTAATGATTGATGTGTGTAAAGCGTAATGTTAAAATTGTTTAATGGCGTAAGGAGTAATGCTTAAATAATTTAATGGCGCAAAGCATAATGGCTTAAATGTATTAATGGTGTAAAGCGTTATTTTTAAATGGTTTAATAGCCTAAAGCGTTATGATTAAATGATTTAATGCCGTAAGGTTAAAGGGAGATAAGGGAGATAGCTTAAAGTGTAATGGTTTAATGACTTAAGTGCAATGGTTTCACTGGTTTAAATGGTTTACTGGCGTAAAGCATGGTTGAATGGCTTCTATGGTTTAATAACGTAAAGCGTAATTATTAAAGACGAGGAAAGAAGAATCGGCGAGATGAATTAAAACTGCTACCTGGTCTGTTTCGTTTTCTTCCTCTAATATGCTCTTGGAACGAAAGGTATTAGTCCATCTCCTCCCAGCTATGGTTTAGATAGCAGATTAAACTGCGGATTAGACTTGAATGACTTTCAGTTTAGAAAGACCACGCTGAATTCATAACCGTTTCGTAGAAAACTCCCTTCCTGTTTTATCCAATGATTTATATCAGTTCAGAGAAGGAAGTTGTGGAAGGTCATGCCTTCCTAAGTCATAAAGGAATATAGTATTAACAAATAATATATCGAATTTTTATCTCCATCATTTTTCATTGTAGCTATTTATAGCCACAATGCTGTTGTTTTATCGTAAATGGCCGACATGCAAATCTCGTACATGATCACGTTACAATCTTCGGTGCATTATATTCACACCAGGTTACAACGTTAAAATAAATCTGATTATGTGATAGCATACAATCTCCTGAAAAATAAATTTATTTCTCAAGAAATAAATTTTACGAGACGAAACAGCGCTGTTTTCTTAGCGGATGTACGTTGTGGTGCATTGGGTAGCGGCTCGGAACGAGAAATCGAGGAGCCGAGTTCGAATTCCAGCTGAATTCATTGCCTTCACTTACGCGCAAATACCCTTGGGAAGGTATTAATCCGTCTCTTCCTTCCAGTTATAGGCTAAATAACAGGACAGATTGGGTTCTATAGCCTTGGTCGGCAACCAGTCTACCGCAAAAATCAATGGCAACCTACTGCGGGACAATCTTCTGCCCAGTCCGTCATGTCTCTTTCGAGACATGATCGCCCAAGCGTGTATCACGTAGGGCACTTAACTGACTGACATTTCAAGACGAAAACAATCATAGCTCTCCATAGTTCCTGTGTCTTTCCCTTTGACTGGCCGCTACACATGGCTAGAGATTCCAGTCTCGCTATAGCTAGGTTTTGATTCTAGTGAAATTAAATCTTTTTTCTGATACCGCCAAACTGCCGGTGTAATATACCAAGGTAAAGATTTCTTCGAAATTTTCTAAAGATGTTTTTTTTTAAATCATATCACCCCAAGCAAGGCGGTAACACCACTGATGCGCAGGGGACTACGTAAGAGTAAGATTGGAAAAGAGAAAACCGGAAACCACATCCTAAACAGGGAACAAGGGATGAGCCTCTGCACCTGTTCAATAGACGTGGGTGGAGTGTGAACCGGTCTATAGTTTAGTCTATCTACTCCAATTGAAAAAAAAAAAGTAAAAGAATGGAAAAGAGTAAAAGATTGGAAAGAGAAAACAGGAAACCACATCCTAAACAGGGAGCAAGGGATGAGCCTCTACACCCGTTCAGTAATGAAATGAAACTTGTATAACTTTTTAAATAATTCTTTGTAGAAATAAAAATGAATTATATAAAACGTAAATAAAAAACAAACGCGAAATGTTTTTATAATCAAGATACATAATAGGAAATGATCTTCTAAGGAACTGGATTTGAATATCTGTGGTATATGCACAAAACAAAATTTGAAAATCTGGTATATAAATATATTCTTATATAAATTGATAACTATATATATGAATCGGTAAATATTTGAAAATATATGCCAATTCCTAAATTCTGTGCAGTTTACAAATATACTACGATCTCTCAGTGGATGCTTCTGGTACAGTTGGTTACGTTGTTATGGAAGATTGGCTGAATGATTAGAACGTTCGCTTTCTGACCATGAAGCTCGGGTTCGAATATCACCATAATTAATTTATCAGGAAGGTGACTTTTGATATTGTGGGTATGATGATCCTAACAGGCGGCATTTTTAAAAAAAATGTGTCTGAAAACCATACCATGTGTGAAGATTGGGAGACGTTGACGGTTTTGCTAGCACCAAGTGACAAGTCATCGTCACCGAGAGTTTAGGGAAGATGGTCTTGTCCAGCTTATTGCTCACGCAAGATAACGCGCCCACTCCCTGAAACTGTTAGTAAGGTCTGCTTAACATTGTTACCGTATAAATCACAGATGGGCTCTGTGGGTGTTCAAGAAACACAAGTGTGCCTGAGCAGGCGTCTGCAATGGGGATTAGCTAGCTGCTCTTTGGACAGGAATTTTCAGCTACAGCTGGCCAGCAAGATATACATTGTTAAGCTGAACGCTAGTGAAAAGCTGGGAAAATGTAGATATTATGACAGGGGGCTAATTCATTCGAAACGTTAGCTGACTCTTTGAAACAGGCACGAAGATCCTTGTTCAGAATTTGGATTCCGAAAAAAAAAGTGAAACTACACCCTTGTGCAAATTAATTTAAACGAAACATACATCTTCCTAGTATCTTTCATACTTTCCCTGATCACGTATACGTCGTCTTTTGGCGTTGTTTTTCTCTTTCAATATTTTTGATACGACTAACAGCTGAAAGGCTTACACCAACAATATCCGCGATAAGGTTTGCAACTGTGTTCGTGCAGCCTTTACAATTTTCGAACGCTTCTTTGGAGTAATGTCTCTCGCGGACAATGGCCGTAGGACTGTTAATCGACAGTCGAGACCATAGTGTTTGGGCGTGATAAAAATACTCTTCAAGGTAAAAAAAAAAAAAATTACATTATACACCCCCAAAAATGATTTATATTACTGCACACTGCTGCAAATGACCTAATCTGAGACAAAAATAGAAATCAATTACACCCTGTCACTCCAGTGGGTCTAAAACCGACTGTATGGTAAAAGAAATGATACTAAAGTAGATTTTTTAATTAATTTGCACAAGGGCCTAGATGTAAGATATTGTCGATGTCAAGAGACAAGAAGACGAAATTCTAGCTTAGATAATTTGAGTAAATGCGCCATCGAATGAGAATAAACAGTGAAAGTCTCTCCGGTAGATAACAAAAAAAAAGAAAGATTTTGGAGAATTTAGGTCTCATTAGATATACTGAAGGCAATCAGATCATAGAAAAGCAACAATGAGCTAGTGCAAATGTTTGGTCAAAAAGGGATTAAGAGACACAGCAAAAAGACACGCCTTAATGAGAGCTAAAAAGGACAAGAACCTGTGAAAAACCGTGATTGCCAATGTCTTGATGGGACAGGGCATATAGAATAACACATCCTGCTCCCTATTAGCAGAAAACCGTATAAAAAAATCGAGAGCGTGCATCATACTTACGCCAGAACATGTTCTCTGTTTTGTCCGGTTGCATTCCAACTATCGTCTTGAAACTTATTTAGGTAAATTGTATTTGCGTTGTGGTGCAGTGGATATCGGCTCGGAACGACAAATTGGGGTGCTGAGTTCGAACTCCAGTTGAATTCCTTGCGTTCACTTACGCACAAATACTCTGGAGAAAGGTATTAATCCGTTTCTTCTCTCCAGTTATGTGTTGAATAATATGAAAGATTGGGTTCTATAGCCTTGGCTGGGAACCAGCCTACCACAGAAAGCAATGGTAACCTACTGGGGGATAATCTTCTGCCCAGTCAGTCATGTCTATTTCGAGACATGATCGCCCAAGCGTTTATAACGTATGGCACTTAACTGACTGTATTTGCGAATGAAAGTGATATATTTATAAAAATATACTCGTATAAATATATTTTTGATACGCGTATATTTTATTTATATTTATAAGGACATTCACAATAATTTGATTTTACTCGATCGATCTCGGTTAAGGGAGGAGCGATAACCGGTTAACTCATTCCGTTTTTGTTTTTCTGTTTCGGAATTTTTAAAACATTTTTTGTTGCTCCTATCTTTTTAGGACCAAGTGTTTTGCCCTTTTTTTGTCTCTTGCATTTTTATTCCTTTGATAAAATTTTGTAAGTCTAATAAGATACTCAAGAAGAAGAAGAAGAAGAAGAAGAAGAGGGAGCTTAAAATGTTTCTGATATTAATAGCTGCAAATTTTCAATAATCTCTTTTGTATAATACCCAGTGCTCTAGTGATTATGGGCAAGATCGTGGTTTGTTTATTTATCCCTTCTAAGTATTTTTTTCCAAGTTCACAATAGCTGGTGCGGTTATTTCTGCTATTTGACAGATGTTTCATTCTTTGTCTATCAGTAAGCCTGGTCGCGTGGCTGCGATGTGATGATGTGCGTGAAAGTGAAAGCAACATTATTATTATTATTTGCTTTTTAATCTCTTGGACTCTCTCCAGGAAGCAAGTGAATAACTCTGCTTCCGTCATTAACGCTCGACATTCCAAATGCGTTCATCTCAAACTGAACTTGTCTTCAAACTGTCCTCACACCTTGGATTCTCTCTCCAATTTCCTAACTCTTAAATCTTCTTCAATTTCCGAAGACTCTTTTACCATTTTTCTTTTACTGTCCTCAAATTCTGTTCGCTGCTTTTCTTATTTATTTTTATATTTCTCTTTCGTTATTTTATTGAGCAATATTCGATTTTCTTCCATTTATTTCATTCATTTCTTTCTTTTTCTTGATTTTCTTTTTGGCTTTCGTTGTTTTCTTCCGTTTCTTTTTCATTTTCATTTTTTTTTTCGATTTTTTCTTTTTCTTAATCTTCCTTTTTCGCGTTATGTTTTTTTCTGAATTTTCTTTTTTCTTATTGTTTTGTTTATTTTTCCATTGTTTTCTTTTTCTCTTTCTTTTTAATTTCAATGTCTCTTTTGTTATTTTTTCTTTTCTTTTACTATTTATTCTTTTTTTCTTTTTCTTTTTCTTTATCTATTTCTTTTGTCCTCGTTTGTTTAATTTTTATTTATTATTTTCTTGTTTTTTCTTTCTTTTCTATTTATTTTTTGTATATTTTTCTTTACTTACTTTTTCTGTTTTTTCTTCTTTTCCTTTCATTTTGCTATTTTTATTTTCTTTAAATTTTCTGTTTTTTAGATATTTTATCTTTAATTCCTTTTCTTTTATTCCTTCCTTTTCATTCGTTATTACATCCCTTTGCTTTATTTTCGTTTTTTTTTATTTGACGTGACTTGTCTTCTTCTTCTTCTTCTTCTTCTTCTTCTTCTTCTTCTTCTTCTTCTTCGTCACAAATTTGCTAACAATGCCTCTTTTCGGAATTTTTTTATCTCGCTAAACAGTTCTTTTTATATTTTTACAGTTTGTCCTCATATGACAGGCTTAATATATATCATATTCTCTTTGTTTTATAGTCTGCTGATATTTGTGTCTATATATCTCTTATAAGCTATATCTACTTTTTTTCGAACCTCATATTATATGTTTCTCTTGTTTACTGTTTTCTATTTTTTTCCAATTTGCAATAGAAGTCTCTATTTTCCCTTAACCTTTCTATCTTTCTCGTTTTGGCAACAGCTTCCCTTTTATCTGCAATCCTTACATTAACGCCTCATTTTGATTCACTTTTATTAGCTCTCCTCTCTATTCCTTCTTCTCACTTGTTTTATTCACGTAACTCACATTCTCTCCTTTTCCTCCCTATTATTCCACTTCTCGCCCACTCTCTCTTTCTCTCTGTTCCTTACTCTCTTTCATTTGATTACCTTTTCACATTCAAAACAATTTTCCTGCTCTTGCTTCACGTTTAAAATCTCTTCTGTCCCTGGAATCTTCCTTTTCTTCTCAATGACGAGCAGACATATTTTTATTTTCTCCCACTCCAATATTACCCATAACTCATTCGTCTTTTCTTTCTCTCTCTCTCTTTCCTCTCTAGCCATCTTTCAAATCTTTCATTCATTTCTCTTGCATTCTTTCGTAATGGTTTCTCATTCAAGCGACCACTCTCCTGCTTGACGCTCCTCTGCTGACCAACTCTTTGGTCACGTGGAATAATGCCGAACGGCAGAGATAAAAGCAATTAAATCATGTCTGGTGGTTTTTCATTGATCGGCTTCCTGACCAGGAGGGTTTTGTTGACAAGAAGGACTGGGGTTAGCTCGGCAGGGGTGGTCGTGTCATTGGTGGCGTGGGGCACCGGTATTTCAGTTGGTGGGAGAGAGTACGCAGAAAAAGAACTGAAAAGAATTAACGAGACAGTTAAGAAGAAGAAGAAGAAGAAGAAGAAGAAGAAGAAGAAGAAGAAATACGATGAGGACAGGAAAGGAGGTGAAGGAGACGGAGAAAACATAACATAAAGGAGCTAAAGAAAGAAAAAGAGAAAATAAAGAAGTAGAAAGAGAAGGAAAGGAGATGGATAGAAAAAAAGAAGAAGAAAAAAATTCGACGAAGATAAAGAGGAAAATTGGTTAGAAATAGACAGAGTGAGAGAAAATAAAATAAAAAACAGAAGAGTAAGGAGAAGAGAAAAACTAGACGAAGAAACAGAATAAAATGCTTTAGAAAGAGAGAGAGAGAGAGAGAGAGAGAGAGAGAAATAAAGGGAAATAGCAAAATAAAGGAAAAGAAAAGGAAGAAAAAAAACAAAAATGAATAAGGTGAAAAACAAGAAAAATGCATTAGAAAGATATATATATATATATATATATATATATAGAGAGAGAGAGAGAGAGAGAGAGGAAAATAGCAAATAAAAGAAGAGAAAGAGAAGAAAATAAAGAAGGAAAAATAAGAACAGGAAAAAGAAGATAAATTGGTAAAAAAGAATGAGATAGAAAGAAAGTGAAAGAATCATAAAAAGAAAAAGAAGGAGTAAGCGAAAAAGAAGAAAATGATTTATAAAGAGCAAGAGAGAAAGAGAAATAACAAGTAAAGAAAAAGAAGAAGGAGAGGAGAAAATAAAGAAAAAAAGAAAATGATTTAGAGAGAGAGGGGGGAAAAGAGAGAGGGAGAGAGAAAAATCAAAATAGAAAAAAGAAAAGAAAATTAAGAAGAAATGGAGAAAATCATGAGCCATACATTTCTTGAGGTCATGCATTTTCAGCTGCTTAAGAAGTAAAGAGGATTTTCAAGATTTTTGGTTACATATATTTTCCAATTTTGCACCTAAATGCCGGCTGGCAATCTGACACGTAATCATCAATCATTTCCCAGAGATCAGGAAAATTCGGAACGGTCGGAAAGTCGCGACGCAAAAGCGAAATTAAAAAGTAATTAATATTCGAAAATACGTTAGAACAAGAATGTAATGCCATCCAACTTTTAATAGTACGGCACAAGGACATTAAAAGCAGACTTCCTGTTATCAGAAGTAGAATTACACATGTTGAGCCTGCGGTGAGGATCGAACTCACCAAGAAATGTTCTCAGTCTGGGTGAATATCTCAATAACCTTATCTCAGTGAGGGCATACTTAAAACATTTCGTTTTGATAAAATGCATTAGAGTTTTGCATAAGTTAACAGAACAAAATCGGGAATAATTATAGGATTTTATTTAATGGCATTAACAATAAGCAACTCTCAGTATATACCTGACCAATAAATATAAGGAGCCCCCCACACACACATATGCACACACACATACACACGCACACGCACACATGATGAAATTAATGTCCAGTTCATACACAGTGAATTTGCGGCCAGGATCTTACAACGTTTCACCGTTCTTGACGGATCTTCGATTATCAGAGTATCGGATATTTAATAACAATATCCATGGAAATATAAACAAAAAGGAGTTAAATAAAATCAGCTAGATTATATACTTGAAATATATATTAAAATAGAAAAAAAAATCAAGTGCCATACTTGTGCGATCATGTCTCTTTCAAGACGTAACTGCCTGGGCAGAACATTTCTGCGCAGTTGATTGTCACTACCTTCGGATGTAGATCAGTTACCGACCAGGATTACAGAACCTAATCTGTTCCGCTATTTAACCCATAGCTGGAGAAAGAAGCAACGATTCATGCATTTCTTAGGAGTATTTGACCATCTATTATCACAATGTGGTATATTTAATGGCAAAATATTTCGCAAGTGCTTTATTTTCTTGATCATACACAGTAAATGTCGCAACACGAGATATTTAATAACAAAAGTGATGAAAAGAAAAACAAAAAGACTTTAAATAAAATCGGCTAGAATTAGCTAAAATAAACATTAAATAACAGAATTTAAAATTTTAAACGTCTCTCGTTCGTGCACATATATACTCGCACAAACTTAGTCAGACTAAGTCCTAACGTCGAAACGCATCACACGAAAAATGTTCCTGTTTTGTCATACATCTTTTCCCAATATATATATATATATATATATATATATATATATATATATAGAGAGAGAGAGAGAGAGAGAGAGAAGTGAAAATCTGTATTAGCCGACGCGTTTCGTCCTTTGAAAGATTTTATGAAGGCAATGTCAATATCACATTACCTTGATAGTATCCCCCGGAAGACAAAACGATTTGGCCAAGTACATTTTACTCGTGACCATTTTGTCTCTTCTACAGATAAACTCTATCTGAGAAGATATATATTCCATTTTTAAACGAGTTATTTCACTACCGAGGTTTCTACCATGAGTGGTGTCTTCATTATTAAATAACTTATTTTAATTTAATAAGTTATTATTTAATAAGTTATTATTTAATAAGTTATTAAATAAGTTATTAAAAGTTGCCTGAAGACACCACTAATGGTAGAAACCTGGGTAGCGAAATAACTCGTTTAAAAATTGAAAATATGCAAAAGTTCTAAAATATAATTGTATTGAACACTTTTAATACAAATGTGTACTGGTCTAACCCTATTAGGACCAAAAATTAAGTATTAGTTAATATATATATATATATATATATATATATATATATATATATATATATATATATATATAATTATATATATATCCACTAAAAAGTATAAACCAGATTTAAATCAGACCACTAGTAAACAGTCATGTTAGAATGTGCTCAATACATATTTGAAGAGGACTGATGCTTTAACAAGTAGAAGTTTTAGATATTTAAGTTGGGGAGATCTTCCGATTATGCTACGCTACCATGGTATACAGATCGCCTGAAGAAACTAAAAACGTCGCAACCATGGTAGCTGATCGCCTCAATTTATATATATATATATATATATATAAGTAAATTAACCTAGTGAGCCAACAAACTTACGTTTTCATCTAAACGGATATTCAGGGAAGGTTAGCTCCCATTTTTTCCTTCCGCATATATACGCGGAGGGTTTTTTGAAACGAGTATAGTGATAAGTTTGCCTTTATATATATATATATATATATATATATATATATATATATATATATATACACGTGTGTGTGTGTATGTGTGCCTGTGTGTGCGTGTGTCTGTGTTCCAAAATCATAGTAGACTAGCGAGACTCTTCATATGATATTTAATTTTTTTTTCTTAATTTAAAAAGTATGTAAAGCAATAAATAAAAGGTAAATAAAGACAGACGTCTTACAATCAGAAGGAAGTTATTACTTTTTGCTGCTATCGTCTCTTGAGGTTGGCGAGAATAATCGCAGTATCTCTAAATTCATTAATTCTAACGTTGAATGTTAAAAAGATGGACATTGATATTTTCTCTATTCTTACCCCTTCTGAGTATATTTTAAGCATGTTTCTACTAAACATGCTCAAACAGCAAAAATTGATACTCTCTTAAATGTTGGTTACAGGACATTATTTTTCTCTCTTTATTTTATAATAGTCTTTTTTTTTTCTTTAAGCATAGCAATAGCTACCTTTTTTTATGCCATAATTTAAGGTTATCTGATCCTGCTTCGTAGCTTTTGAATATTTTTAAAAATAAAAATACAGGGGAGACGTTTTCTTGCATAAACTATCTTACACGTACAAACACACGCACTCACCCACACACATGCACGTGTGCACACACAGAGTGAGATTTCCAAATTACGTAAAAATGAAGATAACACTGACATCTGATTTTAACACCTATTTACAAAAATCACACAAAATTCTATTGAGTAAATTCGTTCAATAAATCGATATTGGCTTCAGCCACAGCCTCCAGACGACTTAGGAACCTTCTGCAACATTCTGGCCGTTTTAAATTGGTGAATGCTGCCATAATTCTTGCCTTCTTTGGTGTATAAATTTAGTGTATCGAGGCAGCAGATAATTTTTTAAACATATACTGTTAAAAGACAATGAATGTTTATTATTTTTAATCATGAGCCGTTCTAAACTCAAATTGAAGTTACATGATGCCGCAGCATTAAATGATCCCAACAACAAGAAATTTCAATGGAACATCATTAAAGGATGGTAGATGTTTTTATGTTAACGTCCCTGTAACCTATCTGAAGATGGCTCATGTGAGCCGAAAGCTTAGAACCAACTTAATACAAAAATATCTAAATGTTGGAAATATTTTGTCTTTATTTTCACCTGAAATTAATGCCAAAATACGATGTTTAGAACGGCTCATGAATAAACATAATAGATATTCATTGTCTCTTATATTTAACAGTATATGTTTAGAAAATTGTCTGCTGATTCGCTACACTAAATTTAAGTTACATGATGCCTCAGCATTAAATAATCCCAACAGCAAGAAATTTCAATGGAACCTCATTAAATGATGGTGGATGTTTTTATTTTAACGTCCCTGTAATCTCTCTGAAGATGGCTCATGTGAGCCGAAATCTTAGAACTAACTTAATAAAAAATATCTAAATGCTAGAGAATGTTTTCTTCATTTTCACCTGAAATTAAAGCCAAAATGCTATGTTTAGAGCAGCTCATGATTAAACATGATAGGCATTGATTGTCTCTTATATTTAACAGTATATGTTTAGAAAATTATCTGCTGCCTCGGTACACTATATATATATATATATATATATATATATATATATATATATATATATATATGACAGAATTACAGACTTTTCAAATGAAATATAGAACAGTGGAGATACACATGAAAATTTAAGTATTTTCATAGCATTAACTAAGACGCCAGGTGAAAATGAATGCCAACTTCATCGGTTTTTCAGTCTAATGAGCTACATGACAAAGCTTATGATACAAATTATGATTCTTACTAATTAACCAATATCTGGTGAGAGATGAGGTGGATTCATACCTTTCCCAAGAATATTTGCAAGTAGGTAAATTTAACCAACCCAACTGGAATTAGAACTTAGGTATTCTATAACCAATACTGAAGGACTATCCATTACGCTATTCGCACATCCAAGCTTTCAACACGTGGTATTCTTAAACTGATCAAACTTGAAGTTGCTTAACTTTAGTGAACGTAGGGTAACCGGTGTTTTAACTTGATGTGGCTGTAAGCCGACAGCAGATGGTCAGTTTAGAACAAAGATGCAAGTCGAATCTTTAGTGTGAAGTTCGATATAACTGGATTAGTAAGCATGATAAGCATGTTTAATGAGAAACAAGTAATGTGTTAAGGGTATCAAAAGTTGAAGACATGTTCGCAGTAGTAATTTGTTGGAAAGTGTTTATGCGTACGTATGTATGTATGAGCGTTTGTTTGATAGTAATGTCTTTGGATAGAGAAGAAGTAGAAGGAATCAGCATACGAGAAAGAAGGGGAAAGAGAACAATGTGCGACGCGACTTAACGTCCGAGTTGTAGTTTAAGTTTCGGTCCTTACGTATTATCGGGAGGACCTTGAACAATTGGTTTGCCGACAGTCGTTTGCCGTTCGTAACTGCCGTCCGTTTCTTCTACTGTTGGGCCAAGGACTTGACCTCAATCAAATGGTGCGAAGAACAACTGGACATGGCCGATAAGACTACAATTGACTGGAATTCGTATATGCGAGAAGCACTGTGGCACTGCACGTCACCATTTGGAGTCGTATTTGGCCGAATTCATGTGGCGGAAGCATGTTGCCTGTACTGATGTCTTTGAGTCACTTTTGGAAGCAATTGCGACGTTCTGGCCTCCGGAATTACAAATGTAATGTTATTTTATTGTTTTAACTGTTTCAATAAATAATTTACTTTAATTTTTGAGTCGTTTTTTTAAAGGTCCTCCCGATAATACGTAAGCACCTAAGTTTCTCTCGTTACATTTTAGTTGTGTCTCTCTCTCCTTGATCTCATCTCTCTCTGACTCTATGACGCTGATCGAAGTCATTTATATATCCTTTAGATTTTTCGCACTGAATCGCGAAGTCCTTTTTGGTCTTGCAAATCGCTTCCATTGGTCAGAAAAGCAATTTAACATCTACTTACAAAATCTGGTTTCGACTTTTTCTTTAAGCACATGGTCAATCGTTTTTCTATTTGGGAAAAAACCAGGATTTCACACGTCATTGTAGAGTTTTGTAAAAGTGAAGAAGAAAGTTGGTTTTAATTCTTGATTTCCTACCCAACAGGTTCGTTAAGTTTTCTTCCGCACAAATGGGGGAATAAATCCATCTCTTCCCCCAAGTACCTAGCAGGACAGATTGGGTGATATCTTTTAGCCTTGTTTGTCAAGCAGTTTACCGCAGAAAGAAACGGAATTCTACTGAGTGAAAATTTTCTATCTATATGTCAATCATAAGTCGAAAAAGATATGGTCACCCAATTGTGTATCAAGTATGGCACTTAACTGACTGACTTAATATAGGATTAATTAATAAATGAACAAACTGCAAAAACTATGAACACAAATGGTATTCACAAAATACTGTCAGTTAATTTTTTTTTAAATAAGGAAGGTTTCTGAAAAGTTATCAACCTGACCAAAACAGATTAAAAGATAATATGATAATAGCGTTTTCTTTTTCTCATATTCTGTCACATTCATAAAGACCTTGCATCGTGGTGGCTTTATCACCTTGGTTGGGATGAAATGGTTAACTAAATATGTGATGTTTGGTTATTTAGTCTGATTTTTGAAAGTAGAAAGTGATGAATACATTGTCAGATATGTGTGTGTGCAAACTTAAAGGTTTACTTGCTCCAGCAGATGGATAAATGTAGTTTGAGCTATTGTGTGAAATCAGGTTCATATATTTGGGTTGTATGCAGCCTTTAAAATCAGCATTTGAAAAATTGGCTGCATCAAGACAAGGAGAATGCGCGAGGAACGAAAACGGAAAGGTGTTCTTACAACGTACGATGACGTCACAATGAAAGTATCGTTTCATAGTTAAGAAACGTCGCACCCGAACCGTAAATAGATAGGGGACAACCTGGGGATATGGATAGTAATCTTTCTGCGTTCTTTTGCTAGACTATGAGAAACACAGTAATACAAATTATAAGATGTGTGAACTCTTAAGTAACTGAAATGTGGTTCTACAGAAGGATGCTGCGGATATCATGGATCGACTATGTAAGCAATGATGAGGATTTGGAAAGTTGGAAACGAAAAGGAAATTAATACTGATCAAGTGACAATTAAAGTTCCTAGGTCGTGCAATGATGAAAGAGGGCTTGGAGAACCTGATACTAACAGTCTAGATAGAGGGAATGGAGAAACAGGGAAAAACACCGAGTAACGTACTTAACTGGCCTGAGCAGGTAGTTGGCAGAACGGGGGTTGCGTGGTGCAACAGGAGAAGGCGTGCTAAGAGACGCCAGGGATAGGGAAAGGTGGAAAGCCATGATCGCCTACGTCCTGAAAGGACAAGGCACAAAGAAGAAGAAGAAAATAAAGTGTGTCCTTTTGTCGGACTTAGGATATGTAAAAAAGGTTTTTTTTAAACAAAAAGAGAGAAAAAGACAGAAAGAGAAAAATTAAGTGTGTGTGTATGTGTGTGTGTGTGTGAGTGAGTGAGTGAGTGAGAGAGAGAGAGAGAGAGAGAGAGAGAGAGAGAGAGACTGAAAACAAGGGACAGAAAGAGAAAGCAAGACACAGGTTAAAGATGACAGGGTCGGGAGTAACAAAAATACAGTGGATGATTCCCTCTGATGGGGAAAGTTCTGAGTATTTCCGCAAATCGCCGGTGTCTCTTAGCTTCCATCTGCCATCGCAAAACCAACATCACCCCATCTCTTTGAGGCCTTACAGCTGAGATCTGTTATATTTCCTTGGAAGGCCCATCTGTCTTTGGGCTTTTGCTTGCATGTCGTTTTCATTGATGTGCTTTGCAGAGGAGCTGCAGATGACATGAGTCACCCCAAACTTCCCATCGTTTACCTCCCACCCTACTCAAATCCTCACCATCAACTCTATCATAGTCGGTATCAGCACCGTTTCTTGTGTTCGTTTTGCACAGTACTATAACTGTCTGTCCGTAGATTTGATGGTACTCATCGTTTTCTTGGTTTTTCTAGCATGTGCTGTCTCCTTAGTGATTGTTGGCGGACATGGCTCTCCCTAATTTTCGATTCTTCATTACTTTAGGCATCAGTTGCCTCCTTATTATCCCTCACAGTTCCTGTTCTGACATCCATTTGCACAAGCTCGTTAGATAGGTTACTCGATGTTTCCCATTTCGCCTCTTGTTTTTAGTATACCCTGTGCGTGTTAAACTCAACAAGCTCACTTCTTCCTTATTTGTTTTAGGAGTTTCAAATAAATCTTTCTGAATCTGAGCAGAAGGTCCTGGGTATGACGGGAAACTGAATCCGACAGCAAGTTCTCTGATTGGGAGGTTGTGAGGTGCATGGAATCACCTCTTAATTGCTGTTCTTTCAAGGTCCACCCTGACCCAGAGTGGTAGCACCTGTTAGGGTTCCATCTATGGGCAAATAGTTACCTCCAAGACACTGGTCAAGACACTATGAAAGTATAAAAGTAGACTTTTATAGAAATATATACATAAAAATAGACTATTATAGAAAATATACATTTTTCGAAGAAAAATATTACCAACAATACATTTTTAAAGGAAAGAATTTTTACCATAACACATTCAAGAGACATATATAGTTCCTCTGATATGTAATGAGGAAGGAAGGCTTAGAGAACCTGATACTAACAGACTAGATAAAAGGAAAAAGAGATAGGAGAAAGCATTAGATTACATATTTGAAGGGCCTGAGTAGTTGAATGGCAGAATGGGGGGGGTGCATGGTGTAACATGAGAAAGCATGTCAAGAGCCACCAGAGATAGGGAGACGTGGAAAGCCATGATCGTCTACGTCATGAAAGGGCAAGGCACATAGAAGAAGAAGAAGAAGAAGAAGAAGAAGAAGAAGAAGTAGAAGAAGAATAAGAAGAAGAAGAAAAGAATTATTAACTACTGAAACCTTATGTTTCGTTATATTTTTTGCATTCTGCGTCCCAGAATTTTCAACTGAATCTTTCAAATGTTGATTACTTTTTCCTGAAATCTTTGCTCACATATCCTGTCTCTGATATGCTTCGCACCCTTCTCCAGATTCGCACATCTTTTATCTCATGCCTTCCTCTTCATTCACTACAATATGGTAATGTTAATAGCTCTTTCATTATAAGGAAACATTCAGCATTTATTGCACAATCGCCAGTGCTACTTTCGATTAAAATTAATAAAATCTTGCTATTAAAATATTTTTTCATACAAATAGGTTTCTCGATTCCATTAACAGTTAGCAAACGTTCTCGTAGCCTTGATGGGTGGGGGTCCTTCCTAACAGTCTGCTTGATGTAATGTGGAATGCCAACATCTTGATAGGTACTGATCTGGCGACTCGACTGCAGCCACTTCCCCATCGCCGAAATGTGGCCTCCCTTTGTCTCTTCTATAAATACTTTCATGGCTTCTGCTCGGATGAGCTTAAGTCACTGATGCCTCCTCAACAGGTGTTTACTCGTGCAACCAGACTGGCAACTGGGTCCCACCCATTCACAGTCAGGTTAGCCAAATGCAGACGACAATTCTACTCCTGCAGCTTCCTCTCTCGCACTTCCCGCCTGTGGAACTCGCTCCCGTATTCTTGCTTTCCTGACGGCTACAACCTCCAGAAATTTAAATGCAAAGTCAATACTTATCTACTAACCACTGGCCTCTAGCTCTCTCCCCTCCCCTGTATAACCTTCTCTTTCTCTCCACCTATGTATCTGTCATCGCACCTGCTTTCTCAACTTTCTATTGTTCCTTTCTAACTAGTTTGTACTCCTCACTCTTTTATAATTAATCCTTTTACATTTATGTAACCCCCTGCACATCAGTGGCGTTTCCGCCTTGCTCGGGGTGAAATGATTAAAAAAAATATATATATATATTTTTCCTCTGAGTTACATGTGAGATATATTTTCGTTGTTGGCGGAGTAGGGATTAGAAGAGATAGAAAAAAACATAAATAAAAAACCTTGATGACAGAACTGGAACCTGTCAGATAGTAGAACACGTCTAAATCTGCAATGACTGAATGCTTTGTCAAATAAATCGAGTGGGTATCATAATTACCCAAGAACTTGATCTCTCTTTCTTACAAGTTGCATTCCCACTCTATTCTAAAAGCCATTTACAGAGCCATGGTAGCATACACCTTTGAGCAAATTAACTGAAACAACTGCTTTAGTTTTCTTTCTTTTATTAAAAGTCTTTCTACTAAAATAGTTTTTAAAAAAATACGTTTTTCAATCCTAATAACAGTTATCACTCTTTTTAGTAACATATGGTGGGATGTGCGTTGTGGTACAGTGGATATCGGCTCAGAACGAGAAACCATTGTATTCACTTACGCGCAAATACCCTTGGGAAAGGTATTAATCAGTCTCTTCCTTCCAGTTATGGGTTAAATAGCAGGACAGATTGGGATTTATAGCCTTGGTCGGCAACCAGTCTACCGCAGAAAGCAATGGCAACCTACTGCGGTATAATCTTCTGCCCAGTCATATCTCTTTCCAGACATGATCGCCCAAGCGTGTATCACGTATGGCGCTTAACTGACTGATGGTGGGAGTGTCCTTCATAAGATTTTATTTGATGTAAGATGGAATGCCAACATCTTGATTATATCCATATTTTCCTTTGAGCTACATGTGAGATACGTTTCAGTTGTTGCTGCTGTTGGATGTCTGTACGTACTTGTAATTTTGGCGGCCTTCATCTTTGGTGGGTTGAGACGGTTTCTTCTCTAGAAGTTTCATGGGAATTCTTTTGGCTCTACAAGCCATATCCAACAGCATGTGGTGTGAAGATTTTCCCGCAGTAGATTGCCAATTCTTACTGCGGCAGACTGGTTGCCAACCAAGACTATAAAACCAGTCTGCGCTGCTATTTACTCATATATTAGCGTAGGGGAGAAGAGATGGATTTATACTTTTCACAAGAGTATTAGCACGTAAGTGAATGTAATGAATTCGACTGGAATTCTAATTTAGATCTATGGTTTCTCAATCTACTATCCATTATTCCACCTTGCCTCTGCAGTTTGATATCTGCAAATGAGGTGTTTTCTGTTATTTCATACATTTCTTGTTTTGTGAAGAGTCACTACACCAGGTTCAGAGGAGGATAATCCTCGTTAAAATCTACAGGGTTCACTTGCTCAAAGTCATTTTTAATCATTGATATAAGAAAGCGGTTGTATAAAGTTGATATTTCTGAACGTGTTTGGCGCTATGTATCAAATACATGCAATAAAAATTATTAATTTGATGAGGCTATTTCAGATCGTGACTCTGGGTTTTTTTTAAACATCTAGATAGGCTTGGTTTATTTGGGAAATATATTAGAATAATAAAGAACATATACTCCCAAAATATCTCCTGCATACGGATAAAAAAATGAATTCAGTAAGTCCACCAAAAGAATAGAAATAGGCGCAAGACAAGGATGTGTTTTCTCATCAACTTTTAAAGAGAGAATTACAAGTCCTACCAGGATGTATTACTGGCAATCAAAATATTAACAACATAAGATATTATTATGCTGCCCTCCTACGAGGAAGGAACTCTTTCTCTTGATACATATAGATTGCCAGCGTGACTTTCGGAGAACAGTTAGATACGAGCAGTTACGAACAGTTTTATAGCAGTCAAGTACAGCAGTTAACGAGAGCAGTTAACGAGAGCAGTTAACGACAGCTACTAGTCAGGCAGCGTAATGATACCTTCGGATTTACTTATTTCTATATTACTTATTATTAACAATTCTTTTTGGATATCTTGTTTTCTTGTTATACTAATACACTATTTTGAACCTGCCTTCTTTGTTTCGTGCCTTACTTCCGGTCAAACCGGTGGCTACAACTTTGCGGCGAATTTTCGCCACAACTCAACAACAAATTGGCGACGAAGATCCAGAAAAGCTGATAGAGCTGATAGCAAACATGAAACAAAAACAACAGAAAATCCTACAGAAGGTAAAAGTGTACATGATTAAGAGAGAGAGAGAGAGAGAGAGAGAGAGAGAGAGAGAGAGAGAGAGAACAGCTGATAATATACCTAACAGTTTTTTGACATGAACACGCCACTTAGAAAAACACATCTAAATACTCGATCACTGAATGCTTTGTTAAATAAATCGAGTGAACATCATACTTAATCGAGAACTTGATCTCTACTATTCCAACTACATTTTAATGCCATTTTAGCAAGCCATGATCAGCTACACCTTTGGGCAAATTAATTCACCACACTCTCAGTTTTAGACACACTAAAGTGACAGGGTGTAATCGATTTCTATTTTTCCTCAGATTAGGTAATTTGCAATGGTTTGCTTTTATATTAATCTTTTATAAGATATTTAAATATATCTTAGATATTTCTTCATCCGTTACAGCATCAGATTTTTATCACGCCCAGACACTATTTTCTCAACTGTCGATTAGTTGTACTACGGCCATTGTCTGTTATGGAAACATACAAAGAGAGATGACGTATACGTAATCATGGGACGTGTGAAGGATATCAAGGAGATTTAATTAGTTTTGTTTCAATTAATTTACAAGATCCTTAAGTCAAAGCGACAAAGAAGAAGAAGAAGAAGAAGAAGAAGAAGAAGAAGAAGAAGAAGAAGAAGAAATATGATTTAACGTCAGAAACAATTTAAAACAAAAACGTGTTTGCGGCAAGGCAACCGTTTACAAGGTCCTAAAATATAAGCAATGGCAGACGGAATGTAACAACGTCAAAGGCAGCTTGTCAAAGGCAGTATTCGGCGAAAATTATTACTAGATGTATCTGTTTGATGACGCAAATAAGTGGAATTCGGGGAATTTCATCTTATATAAGAACGGGATTTTTTTCAGTAAAAGACAAAACAGAACTGGGAAGCAGGAGAAGGTGAACAGAGAAGAGAACTCCCGAGAGTTTCTGCATATATGCGTGGTTTCCCCTGACTACCGCTTAACACACAACCGTCACCAAAAGAATAAGAATATAACTTAATATTTTTATACACACGTTGTTCTGAGTTTGTCGTTTATCTGTCAAGACGGTTGTTGTTTCAGCAGCAGCAGCAGCAGCATATACCCAACACAATTTGGTGTATAACACTACGTGATACACTTTTGGATGACCGTGTTTCTTTCGATTCATGACTGACTAGTGGATTGCGCTGATAAACTTAATGTAAGTGTTATCTTTGCGATAGTGATTTTTGCAAACTAGCGAATAGTTAGCAAGCTTTTAAACAAGCTTCCAGAAATTAATGTGCACTGGATGGAAACAGAGATAATGACACCTATTAGTAGAAACAAAAAGGCACTGCTTAGATGTAGCACAAGGCCGAAAGTATGGGGTACCCAGTGAGGATAGAACTCACAATTTAGTAATAGGCTCTAACGACACAAACTTGCTAATCATTACATTACGTCGAGGTGCCCAAGAAGGGGTGTTAAAGAGAGAAACTCTGAAGAGATTTACAAGAGAAAGAAAGCTGTGGAGAGCGAAGAACGCCCCTGTCTTGACGTTTTGGGAAATGAGAAAAAAGTTTAGAGAAATTTAATAGGCACAGGACACCCTGAAGTTAGGAGGGGCAGATGAAAACAGTGAATGATGTATCTCTCAGCAAAGACAAAATGGAGGGCAAAATGAATTTGTGATGCAAAATGTGAAGTGTTTTTCTATATTCTTTTGTTTTACAAGACTTATCTCCGTTGTAATGGCAAGATAAGCGTAGTGGTGCAGTGGATATAGACTCGGAATGTCATATCGGGGAACTGCGTTCGACTCCCAGTTGAATTCCTTGCATTCACTTGCTCGTAAATACCTTTGAGAAACGAATTAATCCGTCTCTTCCCTCTAGTTATGGGTTAAATAACAGAACAGATTGTGTTTTATAGCCCTGGCTGGCAACCAGTCTACCGCAGGAAGTAATGGCAACCTACTGCGGGATATTTTCTTTCGAGACATGACCACCCAAGCGGGTATCACGTATGGCACTTAACTGACTAAATGGCAATACCAGGAGTCAGTATCTTTTTTAAAGCAATGGCGGAGAGATATTTATTTCTTTTCTTATTTGTTTCTTTCATCTTTTATTTTTTTTCTTTTCTTTCACCGTTTTTATTTTACTCCACAAGCCTTGGCTGGGAGAAATACTCGAAAGCCCGACCCGGCCGTGAACAGGGACTACGGGCTCGGAAAGCCACTTTAAATGACCTTGTATCGCATCCACTGTGAGTTTTTGCCTTATAATGGGGTGGTGGTAAATACCTGATTTTGTCTTTCTTTCTTTTCTCTTTCCGACATTCTGTCTTTCATGTTATTTTTTTAAAAACTGTAGCTTCCTCCTATTTAGGCTTGCGGTTATATAATTTTAAAACACCAGTTCTTGTAGGATTACTGAAATGAAGCAACAACGAGGCTGGTCAGTATCTAGATGAATGACTATAAGCTTAGATTTACTGGTGATGAAATTGATAATGGTTTAGAATTCAGAATCGGAGAGCCAATTCCAATTTCAGTCGTTATTAGTTATATTCAGTTACAAGAACACGTCCTTTAGAAAGACATGAATTTACCTCTTCACTCCGAACTATGGGTTAATTAGTAAGATTTGTAATGGGAAATCATTATTATCTCCAAAAAAATTCTTACAATCTAAAAGTATATGTGGGCTTTAAATACCCAACGAAATATTTGAAAAACATTTTTTTCGGATTAAAACAATTACATTTATCTAAACTTATTTATAAAAGGAACGTTGTGTGTGAGTGTGTGTGTGTGTGTGTGTGTGTCCGTTACCTATAGACTCCGAAACGGCTGTACCAATTTTCTTGAAAATTTACACAGTTGTACTAAAAGCGTTTGCGAGTGTTCTTAGCTTGGTTTTGTGTCGAGATACCCCCGATAAATATTGAAAATCGATAATCGAAAAAATCGGGTTATAGAAGGAGTGGCCCGATTTTAATCAAATTTGATACACTCATAGACAAATACATAAGAAACGATATTCAGAAGTTTCAAGATTGCAGTTCTTACATTAGTGCAGGAAATCGATAATATATATATAAAAGGCAAGCTGCTTGTGTGTGTGTCTGTTTATCTGCCTGAATGTCTGTATTTTTTTCAGCCCTTTTATTTTAGTTTTTGCTTCGGGTTTGGCTTTACTTAGATATAATTGTAGTTCTTAGTCTCAGCCATGATACCATTAATTAGAGGACTTAGTTAGCCTTCCCAATTCAGTTTATGACGAAAAATCTTATTTGATATCGATACCAGGAAATCAAAATTTGACTTACATCCATTCATTTTTGTTTCAGTCTATGGTTTTACTTTAACTGGAAACAACTATTGCTTTTTAGTTTTTCGTGCCAACGTCCAAAGAGTCTGAGCTCCAGGACCATGGATGAGTTTTAAAGCTTTCATTACACCCGAGCAATGCCGGGCTATACTGCTAGTTCTTTATATATCTCATAAAAGTGAATTAATCAATTGATTGTTTCATTTCTCATTTTTTCTCCTTTTCTTTTTAAATTTCTACTATCCTCCTTTCAATAACTCTTTCAGTTCTTCCTTTCTTACTTAAATCTTTCTTCTTCTTTTTTCTTTGGTTCAATTATTCTTATTTCTCTTTCATTTGATGACTTATCTCTTAACTTCTCTTTCTCACTTTTAGTTTTCATTCTTTCTTTCTCCCCGCCATGTCACTTCTTTCCCTCTTATCTTCTTCACTCATGGAATCTGTCTTACAGTTTGCTTTAATTTCTTTTTCTTTTACTACATAATTTTTTATCCTCTTTTATTCTCCCCTTTGCCTATTTCACCTTTCCTTCTTACTGGAATTCCCAACGCCTTATTAAAAAAAAATCTTTTTCTTTTTCATTCATTATGATCAGCATCTTCTTTGCCATCTTCCTATTATTTTTCTCATTCTAAATTCAAAATTTTCCTTAAAAAAACTTTTCCTTATTTTACTTCTTATACTTCAACTTTCGCTTTCACACAAATTAATTTCATTATTTTTCTTTTTACTTAAAAAAAAATTCATATAACGCTCTTTCGTTTTTTCTCTCTTTGATTCTTTGTCTCGTTTACTTGGACTGCTTATCGCCTCCCGTCGGTTATTCTACTCAATTACCCACAATGCCCTGTGCTCACCTCCAAACGGACGAGAATAAAACAAAATATCAATCAGCATGACGTGATAAATTCACTTGCAGAATTAAAGAGTATCTGTCATAACGAGGGCTGAACAGAACTTTTCGTTAATGACTCGTTTAAAGTCGTCAGAAGAAGAGCGAACGAAGCAATGGCGGCGAGATTGGACGACGAGAGTTCACGCGAAGGGACATTAAACAGTGTTCCTGAGTGTGTAGATGGAAAAGTGGTGTGTGCGTGTGTGTGTGTGTGTGTGTGTGTGTGTGTGTGTGTGTGTGTGTGCCTGCATGCAATTCCGTTTTTGCGACTGAACAAGTTATTGCTAGTATTAGAATGAGTGTGACCCTTCCGTTTTGCTGTAGTCATGATTAATAGTAAAGGTACTAGTTTTTTGGTGCTGATGCTTAACACACACACACACACACACACACACACACACACACACACACACACACATAAACCCACACACGCACAAACAGCCACTACCTCATGCTATTTCACCGTCTCTTTCACATACACATTTTCAACACAAATACTAACATTGCACACGAACATAGCATTTTTTATTACCTCCAATATTATTGTTGATGCGATGAGAAAGTCGGATTAAAACAGTTGCTTTATATATATATATATATATATATATATATATAGGTAGCAATACCTCTTTTATGCATGTTTCATTAGAAATAACAAAAATTGTGCTGTGGTTACGATTTTATATAACTTTTCATGTAATCTTAAAATTGTTATGAATTATATCAAAACTGTCGGAATGTTTTATTTGTCCAATACATTGTTTTATGTATAAATACATAAAACAATCCATATATTCAGTTAAAAGTAAAATAAATTTAATCCTTTATAATAGCTAAATATAAAGCCGAAAGCTTCTGGATAAATTCATATGGACCCAGTATGGGACCATAAAATAATAAGTTAACAAGGTGGTTGTTTCACGAACATTTATTACGTCAAGAAAAATACAAATACAAAGAAATACAAAGAGATATAAAGAGGAAAATAATAATAGCTTGCGCTGAATTGAAGTCGTACTGGGAACCAGAATCTCTGTCGCCCTTGCTCAATCCATACGAGAGTCCTCACGAGAGTCCTCACGAGAGTCTCTCTCACTCCTGCACACGTCCCCGATAGTAATTAATTCTCGGTTAATATAGGCAAAGAAGAATCCATTATTAAGTGGGTAACTCCTCCACGACACAAATAAAACATTATGGCAATTTTTGTATGATTTGTGTACTGAAAAGAAAAAAATATACGACGACATGTACAATTATATAAAAAAATAATCACAGCACCTTCTCATTTTTAACAGAATTTGCATATATATACTATATATTAATAAGCGAAAGATCGAAAAAACACCAGCATAGAAACGAAATCCCTGAAAAGTGAAAAAAACAAATAATGCATTCAGAAAACTTCAAAGTTTCCATGGATCGGTTCAGTTAAGTGACATCTTCTCCTCATTAATTCTCTCTCTCACTCTGTCTCTGTCTCTCTCTCTGTCTCAATTCCTTTAGCAAAAACGCCATATCCTCTTGTCGGTCAACGCGCACATATATAAACTATAAATTAAAGCAGACAGATATAACATCAGATCGTAAAACGACGCCCACTACCACTTTAACAAAGATCAAAAAACGCCAAATCATGCTATCGGTCAACGCACACACATATAAAACATAAACACACTAACACATACATGCACAAACTCACTTAAGGGCACACACACACACACACACACACACACACACACACACACACACACACACACACACACACACACACACACAGACAATAATTAACGGCAGCAGTAGCAGCGAAAGATAAGTATTCCATGAAAGGCACGGACCACGAGCGGACCTGAAATTAAGCTCGCCTATCATTCTGAAGATGAGGCTATGATCCCGAATTATTAATAAATAGGTAATACCTAACACTTTCTTTCTTTTCCTTTATTTTACTAAACGCATTGTAATAGCCTTCAAAACCTATCCATACACCTAATACACACCGTGCTTTAAGCAAATTACAAAACTCTCCTATATATATATACATACACATGATGAGTTGAATATATGGATCAAAATCCAGCAAGATGAATAGAATAAGTAAAATCAAGTAGAAGAAAAGTGTTTTAATCTAACATGTTCACTTCTAACAACCTTCTTCAGAGTCTAAGAGATAGTATATTGATTGAGGTATAGTTTCATTGGTAAGAATATATATATATATATATATATATATATATATATATATATATATGTAAATTTTAGCTCTATTTTTAAATGATACCCATATTTGAGAAGATTATGTTATATTATTAGAAAAATATGCGGAGTGCGCATATTTTTCTACTAAGATTTTTCGAATATTCAGGCCGGTAGATGGAAATAAATATACTGTTCAATAAATAACTAAAAACACAGCATCTACTCAAATATGCGTATCCGTTAAAAATAACGTTTAAGCAATAAATTTTTGCATGGTGAATAAGTTGCTATTATGCCCTATCTATGGGAATGGACTCTTCCTCCGTCAATATAATGCTAACCTGCGAGACTTTCGGGATGCATCTGTGATGCAGCTGAATGACAGTTTAGAGGCAGTCTAGTGAGAGTCTAGACGCAGCTTAACTATACCCTTCGCACTTACACTTCTATATTTGCTGATTACTAACACTTTTCTGGTATATATGTTCTGTTATTCTAATACACTATATGAACCTACCTTCTTATTTTCCCAGTACTTTCTTCCTGAACCAAACAAACTACAACGACTAGGCGACGAAGATTTCGCCACAACCATTCCACAACATTAGTAAAGAAGAAATCCCTTCTGCATATATATATATATATATATTAGTCATCCACATACAAGCCTGTTTTGCTGTATTACAGTCCATCAGTGTGGCTAGACACATCCACTTGCTTCCGGCCGGGATCGAAACTCGACCGATTTGGTATCATTCGGAATCCATACTCTCTAAGCCTTCGGAGAACGGAAGGAAAGAGGGGGGAAATCGTAGCGTGTTATATATATGCGGTGTCATCGAGATAATTCATTACTGAAGAGTAATATTTATATATATATATATATATATATATATATATATATGTGTGTGTGTGTGTGTGTGTGTGTGTGTGTGTGTGTGTGTGTGTGTGATTTGCTAAATACCTAAAGTGTTATTCCAATTTTCTCCGGTTTGCATCTAAGATAAAATAATTATGCATTTCTTAACACTGTCAGAAATCAGTTATCGAATCCAGGTCAAAGAATAATTTCTAATGCTTATATTACTGGAAAGACAGTGTCTTTTATTTTCACAATTGGCGTAATACAGTCTTTCTGAAAGATAAGCAATCTCTCTTGACTCTGTGAATGGTTCGGTGCTTTAGAAAGCGAAAGAGAAAAAACTAAAGAAAGCGAGAGAGAGAGAGAGAGAGAGAGAGAGGTAAAAGAAGAAGGAGGAGATACGGGGTGGATGGAATGTTCTTCTGCTTTCTCCATATTCGCATACTCCCCGCTGAATTCCTTCTCTTCAAAACTAACATCCAAACATTTAGATAAAGATGTCAACTGCAGCTGTTTTTGATGAGCCAATTTTCAAAGGACGTACCCTGCCTCCTTGTTGCTATCGTCATGTTTAAGGGCACTACATTCATCAGAACCGGGGTCACGTCTCTTTGAAGCTGAAGAGAGAACGCTATGTAACGACAAGAGAATATTGATCCCTCCACTCCACGGTTTTATGGGGCAGGTTCCTTCATTCTATTCTTCAATGTGAACAACGGCATTCAATTGAAGCTAGGAAATCGTGAATGAGTCCGCAATGATTTGATTTTGAGCTGAGAAGCTTGCCAAAAAACGCAAATGGAATTAAATGCATGGGTTCCTCGGTACTGATAATTCGATTATAATGGATCGAATCAGTATGCATATATATATATATATATATATATAGTAATTTCAGTAAAAGCTTTAGTATCCATTGATCAGTAACTTAATTTATATTTCTGGTTATTGATATTTTGTAGCAAAACGTTTTTGAAATATTGCTTAAATTTGAAGCATTTTGTCACTATATATATGTAGTCATCAGCAGACAAATCCGTTTCGCTGTATCACAGATCATCAGTACGGTTAGACGTCCGGTTGCTTTTTACCCAGGATTGAATTCCGACCGAATTGGTGTCAGTCGGCGATTCTACCTCTGGGCTACGGGTACTCTGTAGAAGGAGGCGGACTTTTAGGGTGTATATGATCATTATACACGCCCAATAGCTAAGAGTGTTCTAATTCATTACTGAATGAATGATGCGTATATGCTAGAGTAGCTACTGTTTTTCAAAGTATATCATTCTTCCAGAGTGCTCAATCAGGGTGTGAGAGCGTAAATAGTCATCTGCAGACTGATCTGTTTCGCTGTATCACAACTCATCAGTACGGTTAGACGTCCGATTGCTTTTTACCCAGGATTGAAACCCGGCCGAATTGGCGTTAGTTGGCGATTCTGCGTCTGGGCTACAGGCGCTCGGTAGTCATCCGCAGACAAATCTGTTTCGCTGTATCACAGATCATCAGTACGGTTAGACATCCGATTGCTTTTAACCCAGGATTGAAACCCAACACAATTGGCGCCAGTCGGCGATTCTACCCTTGAGCTATGGGCGCGCGGTAGAAGGAGGCAGACATTTAGCGTATGATATATCATACGCCAGTAGCCAGGGTGCTCCAATTCATTACTGAATGAGCGATGGGTAGATGCTAGAGGAGCTACTGTTTTTTCAAAGTCTACCATTTATCCGGAGTGCTCAATCAGGGTGTCAGAGCGTTGTGTGTGCGCGCGCGTGTGTGGTACGGAAAGTTCCGAAGATTTACGAAATGGATTAGCAACTGACATATTTAATTTATTTGTTTAAACATTATACTTTGTTTTTAATGAAACTCTCTTATAAACACAGTTGAAACTATGTTTAAGGTGAAACATGTCTTATAAACACAAATTTTTGTTTTTTCTGTAAATAACCATCTCTGCTCTGAAAATATATATTTAATATAAGCAGGCAATGGCACGGAAAGTTTCTAAGATTTATTAAATGGATTAACAACCGACATATTTAATTTATTTGCTTGAACATTATTTCAGATAAATACTCGTATCTGAGTACATACCTTTTTTTTTAATGAAACAGTTTATTTATGTATATAATTCTACCGGCCTGAATATTTTTTGAGAAATTTTGTTATGTAGGATTCAACCTGCACCCTCTAAAAACATAGACAAAACCATCAACTGAGGCGACTTAGACTACTCGACCACGGATGATTTATAAATTTGTTTCTGTTTTGTTTAGACTGAAAAATCATTCGTGGACGAGTGGTTCAAGCACATAAATATTAGTATATATATATATATATATATATATATACACAAAAAATCTCAAGCGAGCCAAAACCTACAGCGGTTTCACACTACGGATCGTCTTTGCTCTACTTTTGTATATCTTTTGTACTTTGTATCGAGCACTTTTTCTTGTGGTTGGTTCCGTTTGGTTTTTTTTTCTTTACTGCGGAGTATTGAATGTTTTGTTCTTATTCCGAGGATTTCTTTTTTTTCTCCCCATTCATCCGACGCCTCAGTGCACCGGATTGTAACGGAATTAGGTTCTGTTTGTTAATGGTTTTTTAAAGGTTTATCTTAGTATAAATTTACAACCTAAATACTTACAGAGGCTATTTAGTTATTATTTTGATTATATATATATATATATATATATATATATATATATATGTGTGTGTGTGTGTGTGTGTGTGTGTGTGTGTGTGTGTGTGTGTGCGTGTATCCCTACTAATAATGCGAAAACTATAAAACCATCAAGTCAACATCAGTAAAATGTTATCAAATATAGGAACAAACGTACTTAATACACTTCATGAATAACGTTTATTCATGGAATGTATTTAATATGCTTTTTCCGACATTAAATAATATTTTATCGACGTTGGGGTAATCATTTTTTTGGTAGGCTAATGATTACAGAATTTGTACTAAAATCACGAAATTTGCCTTCATGTCTCTGTTATCTATAATTGATATTTGCCATCACTTGTTTATTTTATCATTTAACTTGTTAGAATTTCTGTTGCAGTGGGACGTTAACTTAAAACTTAGTAAACCTTTATCTTTTTTATTCATTTCTTTTTTTTTTCTGATTCAATTTTTTAAAATTTAAGTAGATAGACCCTACTATCACCCGGTTCACACTCATTCCAGGAATAAAGGCTCATCCCTTGTTCCCGGTTCAGGAAGTGGTTTCCGGCTCTTTTCCTCTCCTCAGACATCAGTATTAGCGCTTCCGCCATTTTCCTGCGATGTGCGCGGTCGGTAGCAATGTCTCTTCATTGTGATTGTACCGGGTAGGCAGTTTTCTGGTTTCTGCTTCCGACTGGTAGCTAGGAGCCCTAACTCTTGCATAGCGTCAAGAGCGCCTGCTTTGATCAACAGTTGCATAATATCAGGGTTCTTGCAGTGCCATGTTACGCGTGGACAGGTGTCCCTGCAAGCGCCTCCGGTGGGCAACCTGGAGGCCACACTTTGCTGCAGCTCGCGCCTGTTCCCTTCGAGCACATGTCGCAGTTAATGACTGTCTGCCTCCTCTATTCGAGGTCGCTCCTCACCAACAACAAATATGAATAACCGTATCTCAATAAAGAAAATAAAAAAACAAGCAAAGTAAAATCACCTAAACCTCTTAACATTTCCTTCACAAACATCCGGGGTATTCGACCAACTGTTGTATATCAATAAACAGACAAACACGGGTATATATAAAAATATATCAAGTGATATTTTTATTAATGAACGATGGACCGTGTAGCCTAGGGACAGAGAATTTAGAGAGCGCGCTTCTAATGGGTTGACGGGGGGGGTCGTATCTGTTGCTCCTCTGGTCTGGTCTGGCTCTCTCGTCTGCCTCTGTCTCTCTGCGTCTCTGCCTGTCTCTCTGCTTGAAATCCGTGCGCCGAGGTCTTTTTTATAATCTCCAAACCGGTACTTCCGGATTTTGCCTCGCCCACGCACGCCCACGTAATTCTCAGAGACACCTGTTCTGTTTGCCTCTTGTAGCCATTTCCGCTACTGCCGGAAATAAAGGTCAAACAAACATCCGTTCCTTTCAACGACCGGAAACGCCCCCGCTTGCTCAGCTTCCTCGGGTGGGGCGGGATTGTTATATTACACAACTTTTGTAGCGTGGAATCATTCCTCCACGAAAAGTCCCCCTAGCGCTCGGTGAGACTAATCATATCCACTCAATTACCTCCACTGACTTCTCGATTCTTGGCTACCTTCCTCTCTTAAAGAAGGCTTCCACTGTTCATAAGCATGGTCTCGGTGTCTACGTCACAGAACACCTCTCTCAACCTAAGGTGTCATCTTTCGAATCACCTGACCATCCATACATGTGTCTCCGTCTGTCATTTCTCAAATCGATCAGCTACTTTTTCTTTCTGTACGGTTCCCCCTCCTCTCCCGACTGCTCCCTGCTAGACAGTATCTTTGACAATATAGATAAGGTTACTACGTCTCACTCAACATATTTGTGTTCGGTGATCTTAATGCCCACCATGCGAAGTGTCTAGAGAACTCTATCACTGATTCTGCTGGCATTGATGCCATGAACTTTGCTATTTTTCAATCGCTTACACAAGTGGTGGATTTCCCCACGCGCTTTCCCAGTATCCCTTCAGAACATGCTTCTCTACTAGATCTATTTTTTACCACTGTACCTGACTCTTGGAACGAGAAACCGGGGAGCCGAGTTCGAATTCCAGTTGAATCCATTGTATTCACTTACGCGCAAATACCCTTGGGAAAGGTATTGATCCGTCTCTTCCTTCCAGTTATGGGTTAAATAGCAGGACAGATTGGGTTCTATAGCCTTGGTCGGCAACCAGTCTACCGCAGAAAGCAATGGCAACCTACTGCGGGATAATCTTCTGCCCAGTCAGTCATGTCTCTTTCGAGACATGATCGCCCAAGCGTGTATCACGTATGGCACTTAACTGACTGACTGACCTGACTCTTGCCAAGTCTTGCAGCTTTGTCTTCTCGGTACTTGTGATCATGCTGTCGTTTCTATTAATATCTCTTCACTCTCACTCCTCTAAGAAGCCTTCTAATAACAGAATTTCTTACTGCTACAAAAGAGCCGACTGGAATGCATTTCGAGATTTTCTATGCGACGTCCCTTGGGAAAAAGTGTTCAGCATCCCATTTGAGGAGTGCGCCTCTGAGGTCTCTTCCTGTGTGAAATCTGGCGTTGATGCCTTCATACTGATCAGGAAGTTCCGTCCCAAACCTTATTCATCTCCCTGGTTCTCTGTTTGGCCGCCATTGTTCACAGAAATCACTTCTTCCGACTATTTCGGAGCCATGCGTCTGACCATAACAGGCGCCTATTTGTCTCTGTTCGTAATGAGAGGAAAAGGATTTTGAATGACGCTAAGCTGTTGTTTGTGGAGAAAATAAGGCAGCGCGTAGCTACCTGCAAGTTCGGTTCTAAAAACTACTGCCGACTCTGCAAAGGTGTGCTGAACAAGATTAAATCCTCCGTTCTCCTTTATTCAATAAATTTGAGGTCACCACAGCATCTGTGGACAAGGCCGACTGCTTTGCTCGCAGATTCGCATCCAGCAACACATTTGACTCGTCTTGAGTATCCGCACCTACTTCCTTTTTAGTATTGAGGCTCAACTAAAAGTTGCTCATATAACACTCTCTCTGGTATAATCTCAAAACTTGATTCCCATAAGGCGAGCGGAGGTCACGGAATCCAGATCATTGTCCTGAAGATATGTAGCTCTGAACTCTCCTCTGTCTTCTCTAAACACTATAATTACTGCCTCTCTGCTTCCTTCTTTTCGACCTGTGGTCCCTGTATTTAAGAACTCAGGGAAATACTCAGATCTATCCGAATATCGCTCTATCTGCCTCCTACTAATTTTCGGAAAAGTGTTCGAGGCTATAATCAATGCTGAAATAGTTCAACACCATACTGCCCAAAAATTATTCTCAAAAAAACAGTATGGCTTCCGCTTTGCCAGATCCATTGCCGAGGTGCTAACGACCATCACCGAGTACATATACCAGGCCTTCGATAAGTCCAGCGAAGCTCGAGCTGTTGCCCTGGATATCTCCAAAGCTTTTGATAAGGTTCTGTACGCTGGCCTTCTGCGCAAGCTGCAGAGTTATGGTAACACTGAATGATTGCTTTATTTAATCTAATATTTCCTACTAAACCAAATAATGCAGGTTGTCTTGAACGAGCATGCCTCCCCATCCTACCCAGCGAACGCTGGTATCTCCCCGGTTTCCTAGTCCCGACGCTTTTTCCGATCTTCATAAACGACCTTCTTGACGTGATCAAATCGCTGCTGTTCTCGAGAAGGACCTCCACTCTGAGGTAGACTGGGGTAAGAAATGGCTTGTAAATTTTAATGCTTCTAAAACGAAGCTGTTATCTGTAAACCACCGCAGACAGTACCTCCTACCCACCATCAGCATGGACCAAGCGAGTCTCCCTGAAAGCAATACACTGACCTCCTCGGTCTCACGCTCTCTTGCCAATCAGCTGCTAAATTGACAGGTAAAACTTAAACTGGACATTCCACTACATTCGAACGCAGATCGTGCATGGAATACTGTTGTCATATTTGATTAGGCGCCCCTGCTGTTCGTCTCAGTGTTCACGATAGGCTCCAAAGGAGAATCTGAACATGATCGGTCTTGATCGGACTCAAAGACGAAACGCACATGAAAACTTCCATATCGTCTTAATAATATAAATTGTATATCGTTATCTCATACATATATTTTTTAATAAAATCCTTTCATATTCACGGATAATCTCTTCCGTATTATAAGTGAAAGATGTCAGAAATGAGCTGTAACTTTGACAAATGATTTTATTATTCATTTCTCGATGTTTCCAAGTACTTTCGATCTCCTTCCGTGATCATCTTTAAGAGTGTGAGTTGTGGTAACAAAAAATAACCGCAAAAATGTGATGCTAAAAATTACTGTAAATTTTCTTCTTGCTCCGGTTGAAAAATTGCGTAGCGTTCATTATAGCGTGAAAATTATCCAAACTGGGATATGTTTATATGTTGTAATGTCATGGTCATGCACGTGTTAAAGCATGAATGACGTGTTCTTTTTACAAAAATCTAACTAGAAACAAGGAAAGGATCTATGTGGTATCTGACCTTTAAACAGTGAACGGAACGAATGACACTGAGATCCGAAGGTGTATTGACATAGCAAAGGAAGCTAAGTAATATGAAAATCTCACTAGAAACAAGGAAAATATATTAAAGTGCTATGTGATATCTGTTTTTCTATAAAGAGATTTTGATTGGAGATTTGCTAAAAGATTTATAGGATATTTGAGTTTGTTGGGGATACAGTGGACCGTGATATAATAACAAAGGTTTGAAGAAAACGGATACAAAAAATAACTTATACTTAATATTAGAAAAAACCCAGTTGAGGTTTCTGAAGCTTATAATGAGGAAAAAGGGCTTAGGAAATCTGATACTCACGGGACAGACAGAGAAACAGAGGAAAAGAGGAAAACACATAACGTACTTAGTGAGCTTGTGTAAATGGATGGTGGAAAACAGATAAGGAAAATAACAGAAAGAGAACATCTATTAAGAGCTACAAAGGACAGGAGGTTGTGAAGAGCCATGACTGCCTACATTCTTAGGGGACACATAATGAATAAGACTAACTGAATAGGTCTCCTTCAGTCAGTGCCATAAGTTATACACATTTTGGCCATCATGACTGACTCAGCAGAAGATTTTTTTCCGCTGTAGGTTGCCATTACTTTCTACGGTAGAGTGGTTGCTAACCAAGACTATAGAATCCAATCTATTTTGTTATTTAACCCATAACTGGAAGGAGGAGACGTATTAATACCTTTCCCAAGGTTATTTGCGCGTAAGTGAATACAATGAATTCAGCTGAAATTCGAACTCGGCTCTCTGATTTCTCCTTCTCAACCGATATCCACTGCACCATATCCGTAAGTTTCATTACTTTCTTTATTTGTTGTATTTTTCATTTCGGTTTAACTTGCTATAATTCTCACGGATCATATTGAGTTTTTCATACGGAAACGTGGAGCTAGACCTTTTAAGAATTATTTAATCTGTTAGCTGTATACAACCAGTTTCTCAGATCCATAGTTTAAAATGGCTTCGGGCGAAAGAAACCCTTACGCCTTCGTCATCGTCTTCTTGCGGCCATTGGCCGAGATAGAACTCACTATACCCCTCCAGTATTCCCTGTGAATTTGGAACCACAGCGCAGCCTCCACAGTATCTCCTGTGCATTTGGAACCCAGCGCAGTTTTGTAGCGAAATTCATATCTTGTCAAATAGCTGAATACTTGATGCTTCGCCAGGGCTACCAAGGGTGTTTTTAATGGGACACCAACAATAGATAGGTTGCCTCCGGGCCCCATCCTGTTGTTTAACCCATAACTGGAGGGAAGTGATGGATCACAGTGAACTCGGCTCACAGATTTCTCTTTCCTAGCCGACATCCACTGCACCACAACTCACATCCGTCACTGAACGCTTACTGGTATTCCCAATCGTTCACCCATCTAAGTACTGACCAGGCTCAACGTTGCTTAACTTCGGTGATCGAACAAGAACCGGTGTATTCAACGTGATATGCCGTAAGCATAGCGCGGTTCATCCTTCTTTGAAACTTGCGGGTTGCGGCGATTGAATGGCAAATAAAGAACTCTGCCCAATAACAGAAACCATATTATTTCAAGACTTTATTGACAACTAAAATGGATGTCACGTGCGGCTCGAAAAATAAAATAATGATAGAAGATGCAGACAGTTCACAAAACATTAAATAAAAAGGTTAGGAAGAAAGCCCTCATGATTACTGGATGAACCGGCAATAAATAGTAAAGTTGAGAAAAGTATTTTCCTGAAAAAATGGTTTTGATAAAAATTTTAGATCGTCATTTGAAACAATACTGGCTGTTCTGTTATAAATTGACGAATGTTTCCATATAAAGAAAGGGTTAATATTAGTTTTAACATTTTCATTATGATTTATCTATCTATTGATCTATCTATAGATTAGAATTTCGTCAATATCTATCTATCTAGCTAGCTATCTATTTATTTATCTATCTATCTATGGTTTAGGATTACGTTAATATCTATCTATGTATGGATCAGTTAGATATATAACACAGATTAATACGATTTTGGTGTCAAGAAATAAAACACATTTTTTCGCTCATTTGATGGTACTGATTCCGAAAATGAACTGAGATGTTAATCGTGAGCTACTATTTTTACTGTACTGAAACTTGAATTTTGAAAAAGAAAAAAAAAAAGGATCAATTTACGGTTCTATGGAAATGTTTAGTTAATAAAGGTTGTGGAAACCCATTAAAGTTTCAGCTAGGCCGAGCAATTTATTTTCAGCCATCTGGAAAAACTATTTTTATTAAAAAAAATGGTTATTGAGTCAAAAATTTTAAAATAGAAGTATCGAATTTTTTCAATATATAGCCAAAATTCAAATTAACTGATAAACTTTATCTGTAATAAACTTAGTAAACCTGATAATTAAGATGACATCTAAAATTCACTACAGACGGAAACCAAGCACATTCAAAGATTTTGTCTTCACAGTTGGAAAGAAACTCTAACTAAAAGCATCTCAATTGAATGCACCTTTTCTATTGAACATGATGAATATCATGAAAATGGTTCCATCATAACATATGCTCTCTACGCGGGATTAGGGACACCTAATCACACCCTGATCTGAAATCTCTAAAACACCGTTTGTGTCGTTAATTTGAAATTTCCCGCTGTTTTGAAATCATCCCTCTGTTTTGAAATCTTCGGCTTTGAAGCTTATTTTCGACTTTTCTTTTAATAATTTCACCCCAAGCATGGCGGTACCGTCACTAATGTGCAGGGGACTACATAAAGAATTTAAAGTTTTAGACAGGAAAAAAGTGAAGACAAACATGAACCAGCTACAGGGGAAGAAAGAGAAAAGGTGAGGGAAGGATATTAACATAGGTATTAAGACAATTACGAAGGTAAAGAAAAAGGAAAAGAACAAGATACACGAGGTGATGTGGAAAGGGGTGCAGTTAAGTTGATAAGAGATGGGAATTGACTTTGCATTTAAATTCTTGGAGGTTATAGCCGTCAGGAAAGCAAGTATATGGAAGGGAGTTCCACAGGCAGAAAGCGCGAGAAAAGAATTTGATGGAGTAGAATGGTCGCCTGCATTTGGTTGATCTAACTGTAAAAGGGCGGGACCTTTATGCCAGTCTGGTTGCCTGTGTAAATTCTTGTGGAGTGGGCACCAGTGACCTAAGTTCTTCGAAGCAGAAGCCATGAAAAATATTTGTTGAAAAGACAGAAGGAATCCACATCCCGCCGATGAGAAAGTGGCTGGAGTCGAGCTGCCAGGTCGGGACTAATCACATTACAGGTTCTCTTTTGGAGCCTATCGAGAACACTGAGACGAACAGCAGGGGCGCCTAATCAAATATGACAACAGTATTCCATGCACGGTCTGTGTTCGAATGTAGTGAAATGTCCAGTTTAGGTTTTGATGGAGCAGATATTTATGTGAACATGTGGGCAAGTTCTGATTTGCTCAGGGTGAAGACTTCGCTGCTCTGTAGACCGATGCTGGCAACAAAAAACATCCAGTGAATGTTTTGCTCTTGATGCATATGTTGATATTACGGTATATATGGTTTCCTCATTACCTTTTGTATTTTTGGTGTGTTTAACAAGAAATCGTCTAGCTATTTCATTAAATTTGAGATTCATAGCCCTAAACTATGAGTGTTTGATGGTTCTGATATAGGAGAAACTCATTAAGGATAGTGAATTTATTAATTTAATGAATAACGTGGAATTACGCGTTAAAGCATCGTTTGTTGACATAGTGAAAAAACTTCTTAGGCAATCGCCGGGCCGAAAACTACAAGGATTTAGTGGAAAAGCTGTCGAAAAATATATAAGTCATAGGCGCTCATATGAGTATTAAGGTTTATTCTTTATATAGCCATCTAGATAAATTTCCGGATAATTCCGGCGATATGAAGGATGAGCAAGTCGAACGATTCTACCAGAATATCAAAACAATGGAAGAGCAATTCCAGGGACAAACAAATGATGGATAACTACTGCAGAATTATCAAAAGGGACCTAAAGAACATTGAACACGACAGACAATCAAGAAGGAAAAAAGATTACCATAGTTCCTATGTTCACGAAGTTTTTTTTCTGCTGAAATGAAAATACTTGTTGGTCTTGGTATATTAAATCGGGTTATATTTAAAACCTTAGGGTCTGATTGTTATTGAAAAAATAGTATTTCTCAATAAGCAGACCAATATTTGTTGGTTTAAATACGAAATGAGTGGTTTCTACAATTTTACTTTGAGAAATATTGCCATCGGTCAATATGATATATATAAAAAACAAATGAAAAAAAAGCTATTTTTTTTAAATGATGCATTTCTGTACAGCAAAACGGTAGGTAACTAAGAAAAAGTGTCCTTAAATAAGCTAGAAATGATGTTTAGTGTTTGGATACCATTTCATTTTTCTTTGTTATCCAGTGATTGGAATTTCTACACTTATCTATCTATCTATCTATCTATCTATCTATCTATCTATCTATCTATCTATCTATCTAAGATGAATATTATTAGCATGCATGTACATTTAAGCAATATAAGCTTTAGAATATGGTTCATATCTATCTATCTATCTATCTATCTATCTATCTATCTATCTATCTATCTATCTATCAGAATATGTTCAGTATTTCTCTCTCTCTCTCTCTCTCTCTCTCTCTCTATCTATCTATCTATCTGTTTAATCGTGAATGTTAATGAATATGCATGTACATTTAAACAGTATAAGCTTAATCTATCTATCTATCTATCTATCTATCTATCTATCTATCTATCTATCTATCTGTTTAACCGTGAATGTTAATGAATATGCATGTACATATCTATCTATCTATCTATCTATCTATCTATCTATCTATCTATCTATCTATCTATCTATTTAAGGTGAATATTAATAGTATGCATGTACATTTAAGCAATATAAGCTTAAGATAGAATATGGTTCATATCTATCTATCTATCTATCTATCTATCTATCTATCTATCTATCTACAACCATTTGATACCCGTTGATTTTGCGTTTCTTTCCCATTTGAGATTATTTTCAAAGACTTACATATCAGATAAAACTGTCAAAGCTTATATTATATCAAAGCAAATCAACTTACGTTATTTTTAAAATCGATGAAACGATGAAATACAGGAGTAGAGGGGCGTCGACTGTAAAGGAAAAAAATAATCTTGTACGTATTTTGTTTGACAAATGTTTTTTATTCTTTTCTTGCATGTTTGAATGTTTCTTTTTTGTTTGTTTGTTTTTAGTAGATTAAAATATTTTTGAAACTAAAGAATGGTTTAAACAAATAAAAGAACTTCAATAAATGAATTCAGGTCTTAGTTTGTATTCATTCCCTCCTGCCATGATTTGATTCAATATATTGTCTTTGAGTTTGCTATTTACTTCTTTATCTTATCTCCAGCTCCCCAGCGCGACACTGCTTCTCCCTTCCGACCCATTTCTACATATCAACGCAGCAAATTTCGTCTAGGAGAGTTTTCAGAAGCTTTCAAAACGTTAAGTAGTAATAAAGCGAAGACAAGGATGACGGGTGTGGGTAAAGAGTTAAAAAAAATTAAAATTGAAAAGACAGGGAAATGAAAGAGAAAGAGAAAGAAAGGAAAAAGAAAAGAAAAAATTAGAAGCTTTCTCAGAAAAAAACAAACATTCGGCAAATATCGGGGTTTGATGGATTTTATTTACTTCGTTCTCTATCATACTTCAGTGGTACGACACCAAGAGACAGTGATGAGAAAACCAAAAAAAAATATATTCAATAAATGAGTAAAGAAGATCAATAAGCAGTTAGGAAAACGGAAAAATATAGTTTAAATATATATGAGTACATATATGCACATTAAAAACAAACGCGTACATATACAAGCACACACATACACACACATGCAGACACGACTGCGTACACGCAAACGAAAACATATAAACGCAGATACATATATACATATATTCTAATTGTGACGTAATGCATTTTTACCTTTCCATTTTTCTTTCTTTCTATCATTCTTTCTTGGCTTGTAAATTTCTTTTTACATCTGACGATATAAGTGTGATATCTATCTATCTATCTATCTATCTATCTATCTATCTATCTATCTATCTATCTATCTGTTGAATATATGGATCGGAATCCGACAAGATGATTGAACAATGTAAAATATAGCTATCACACACACACACACACACACACACACACACACACACACACACACACACATATATATTATTATTATTATTATTATTATTATTATTATTATTATTATGGACTCTCCCGTCGATTTCGACGTAAGAGCGTCTAACACAGACAACCACACAAAGAATTGTTTAAAGTGGTGAAGGCTTGTGTAGCACTATCCACACTTTTCGGAACTGCTGATAACAAACAATCGGTGCAGACGTCTGCCACAGATCGCATGAACAACAGACCTCAGTTATTTAACCCATAACTGGAGGGGAGGGACGGATTAATACCTTTCCCAAGTGTACCAATGCGTAAGTGAATGCATAGTGTTCGACTGGATTTGGAACTCGGCTCACCGATTTCCCCCTCCGAGGCGACATACACTGCACCACAACGCACATTCGTCAATAACGCTTACAGAACCTGGTATTCCCAAGTGGTCACCGATCTACGTACTGACCAGGCTCAACGTTGTTTAACTTCGGTGATCGAGCGAGAACCGGTGTATTCAACGTGATATGACCGTAAAATAAAATAAATTTTGGTGTTCAAAACTGTTGAATGATCCTTTCAACATGAAATCCCTAAGAGAGATTTCACATCTCATCGGCAACTACACTACCACATTTCAAAATGAAATGTATATATATATATAGAGAGAGAGAGATAGAGAGAGAGAGAGAGAGAAAGAGAGAGAGCGAGAGAAAAAAGTGGCCTAAAAATTGCGGTTAAGTATGAAACAAAATGTTGCAACTCACTGCTGATATCAGTGTTCATTATTTTATTTGCATAAATTCTATCCCTAGGGTTTATGATATTGAGGACTTTTAGCTATAAAAATAGCATACTTTAAAATTCAAATTTTCTGATAGATAGATAAATAGATACGAAATACACACACACACAAGCATATATATATATATATATATATATATATATATATATATATATATATATATATATCATTTGCAAATGAGTCATTTTCTTTTTAAAACACTCACATATCAGGGATCTTTTTAAACGCGCAATTTTCAAAATTAGGAGAATTTACTTAAAGGTCTTAGAACATTTTCATCCATGATTGGATGACCCAAACACGTACTTGTTGATAAGGTTACACTTGGTCATAATTCCTGTTCATTCATTTAGTAATTCATTTTGTTGGTGGGGAGCAATATAATAGCTAACTTTTCTTTCTGCCACAGTCTACATATTTTACTACTATTGTAAGGCTTGGTTGTTTTTATTATACACCATGTTATGTCGGGGTCTTTTTCATATTTTAATTTCAATTTCCATACGTGGCTAGCTAATTCTGTACAACTTATAAAGTTTTCTAGTTTAAATGTAGACTTATAGTTATTCTATCTAGTCTTAAAAGTGTTTTTAGTTGATTCCAAAAATGTTTTGTTTGGACCATTTAAGTCATGTATATGCTGTGTAAATAACTCCTTTTGTATTACAAAATCCTTGAAGTGGGCATTTATTTTTGTCCCTACAGTTACATTTCTTATCAATGATGTTGTTTTTGCGTTGTGGTTTCGATTTCAATTAGGTTTCAATGTACAACTTTATAGTAGTTTGTAATTTGTAAATGTTCTAACGTAATAATTAATAATAAATATTCATTGTTCTCTTTTATATTGAGTATTATTTTAAATTAAAATTTTGAACTTTGCAATTATTTTCTTCGTTCGTATTCATTTAGATACAAACACATATAAATACCTATTTATATCCACATGTGTTTATATTGAGATGTGGGCAGGTATGTGTTTGCGTGTGTGTGTGTATGTGTGTGCACATTTGTTTGATTGTGTTTCTATGTGTGGTGGATTTCGAAAAAGAAGGAAAGAATGTGGCTACAGAAAACTTGTCATGGATCAATGCATCGTTGGAAGGATATAAAGGAAACACAAACTGATCAATGAAAAATACAAAGCTGCACTCCCAAAACAAAAAATTGACCTTCCGTTAAGTTTAAAAACAATATGTAGCCATAACATATCATTTACATGCACACGAACACACACATTTACACACAAGACAACATACACACGTATATATACCAATATCTATATCTGTCTACAATTAAATTCCTGCCTAAATTTAAAATTTCTCTCTCTTTGCCGTTTCCATTGGCTCTTTCCTCTCAATGCTTTCTTTCACGTTTTCCTCTTTGCTTTTTTGTTCCGTCTGTGTCGTTTCCTTTCCTCTTTTTTTCCTTTTCTTGATTTCGCTTTTTCTGTCCTTTATCATTTTACCGTGTACAAAAATATTTCCAAAAATAAAAGGAAGTAATATTTTAAAATTATTATTAATATTATTAACTACTTGATGAGACATATGTTTTAAAATGTCGAAACAAAATATACAATTTTGTAGTAGTATGTAGTTTGTACATGTTCTAAAGTATAAATATTCATTGGACTATTTTTATTTTTAAGAACTATCTTAAATTAATGTTTCGAACATTAATTGATATTTTCTTCGTTCCTTATATATATATATATATATATATATATATATATATATATATATATATTTACGCTCTCGCACTCTGATTGAGCACTCTGGGGCATGGTAGATTTTGCAAAACAGTACCTTCACTGGCATGTACGCATCGCTCATTCAATAAAATGAATTGGAGCACTCTGGCTATTGTGCGTGTATAATGATAATAAACGCGCTAAAAGGTCTGCCTTCTTCCACCGAACGGCCATAGTCCAGAGATAGAATCGCCGAGTGACGCCAATTCGGCCGGGTTTCAATCCTGGGTTAGAGGGCGATCGGAGTCTAACCGTACTGATGAGCTGTGATGCAGCGAAACAGGTCTGCGGATGACAATATATATATATATATATATATATATATATATATATATCCGTTCACTAGGTATAGAGAAATTGAAGAGATACTTTTATCATAAATGGATGGATACAGTGAGAAAAAGGGAGAGAAGGAGAAAGCGAGATATATGATATTGATCCATATATAGATAGATAGATTGGTATGAACGGAATGAATGAATAAAACAAGTGAGATAGAGATAATTCATAAACCAAGATAGATAGATAGATAGATAGATAGATAGATAGATAGATAGATAGATAGATATGCGTGTGTGTATGTGCGTGTGTACACATGAAGGAATAAACGATGAGATATTTGAAAAAGAAATATTGCTTGCGAAAGCAAAAACATTGTGAATTCTCCAATGACAAAACTTTGTAAGTATGAAAAAATAAAAGAATTCAAAAATGAAAAAGTTGCAATAAGCATTTCTCATATTTGATGGAAGAAGCCAAGAAAGAAAAAAAATGGAAATATAAAAGGAAAGAGAAAAAAGAAATGGTAAATTCAAATTGAAGAAAAAAATCATAATGGGAATAAATATTTAATAAATAGCCATGGCATATGTCTACAGAGTTGATGAGATTTATAAAAACTGTGCATCAATTGCAGCGACAACACAATTTTCTTCACTTATTCTGTATCTGCGACTTTTTACTGAATAATCTATCTATCTATCTGTTTATCTATCTATCTATCTATCTATCTATCTATCTATCTATTCATTCACTCCGTTTCTATCTATCTATCTATCTATCTATCTATCTATCTATCTATCTATCTATCTATCTATCTATCTATCTATTCATTCACTCCGTTTCTATCTATCTATCTATCTATCTATCTATCTATCTATCTATCTATCTATCTATCTATTCATTCACTCCGTTTCTATCTATCTATCTATCTATCTATCTATCTATCTATCTATCTATCTATCTATCTATATCTATCTATCTATCTTGGTATAGTCGTTCACTCCGTTTCCATCTATCTATCTATCTATCTATCTATCTATCTATCTATCTATCTATCTATCTATCTATCTATCTATCTACCTGTTTCTATCTATCTATCTATCTATCTATCTATCTATCTATCTATCTATTCATTCACTCCGTTTCTATCTATCTATCTATCTATCTATCTATCTATCTATCTATCTATCTATCTTGGTATAGTCGTTCACTCTGTTTCCATCTATCTATCTATCTATCTATCTATCTATCTTGCATAGTCGTTCACTCCGTTTCTATCTATCTATCTATCTATCTATCTATCTATCTATTCATTCACTCCGTTTCTATCTATCTATCTATCTATCTATCTATCTATCTATCTATCTATCTATCTATCTATCTATCTATCTATCTATTCATTCACTCTGTTTCTATCTATCTATCTATCTATCTATCTATCTATCTATCTATCTATCTATCTATCTATCTATCTATCTACCTGTTTCTATCTATCTATCTATCTATCTATCTATCTATCTATCTATCTATCTATCTATCTATCTATCTATCTTGGTATAGTCGTTCACTCCGTTTCCATCTATCTATCTATCTATCTATCTATCTATCTTGGTATAGTCGTTCACCCGTTTCTATCTATCTATCTATCTATCTATCTATCTATTCATTCACTCCGTTTCTATCTATCTATCTATCTATCTATCTATCTATCTATCTATCTATCTATCTATCTATCTACCTGTTTCTATCTATCTATCTATCTATCTATCTATCTATCTATCTATCTATCTACCTGTTTCTATCTATCTATCTATCTATCTATCTATCTATCTATCTATCTATTCATTCACTCTGTTTCTATCTATCTATCTATCTATCTATCTATCTATCTATCTATCTATCTATCTATCTATCTATTCATTCACTCCGTTTCTATCTATCTATCTATCTATCTATCTATCTATCTATCTATTCATTCACCCGTTTCTATCTATCTATCTATCTATCTATCTATCTATCTATCTATCTATCTATCTATCTATCTATCTTGGTATAGTCGTTCACCTCGTTTCCATCTATCTATCTATCTATCTATCTATCTTGGTATAGTCGTTCACTCTGTTTCTATCTATCTATCTATCTATCTATCTATCTATCTATTCATTCACCTGTTTCTATCTATCTATCTATCTATCTATCTATCTATCTATCTATCTATCTATCTATTCATTCACCTGTTTCTATCTATCTATCTATCTATCTATCTATCTATCTATTCATTCACCTGTTTCTATCTATCTATCTATCTATCTATCTATCTATCTATTCATTCACTCCGTTTCTATCTATCTATCTATCTATCTATCTATCTATCTATCTATCTATCTATCTATCATCTATCTATCTATCTTGGTATAGTCGTTCACTCCGTTTCCATCTATCTATCTATCTATCTATCTATCTATCTTGTATAGTCGTTCACTCCGTTTCTATCTATCTATCTATCTATCTATCTATCTATCTATCTATCTATCTATCTATCTATCTATCTATCTGTCCATTCACTCCGTTTCTATCTATCTATCTATCTATCTATCTATCTATCTATCTATCTATCTATTCATTCACTCCGTTTCTATCTATCTATCTATCTATCTATCTATCTATCTATCTATCTATCTATTCATTCACCCGTTTCTATCTATCTATCTATCTATCTATCTATCTATCTATCTATCTATCTATTCATTCACTCTGTTTCTATCTATCTATCTATCTATCTATCTATCTATCTATCTATCTATCTATTCATTCACTCTGTTTCTATCTATCTATCTATCTATCTATCTATCTATCTATCTATCTATCTATCTATCTATCTATCTATCTTGGTATAGTCGTTCACTCCGTTTCCATCTATCTATCTATCTATCTATCTATCTATCTATCTTGGTATAGTCGTTCACTCCGTTTCTATCTATCTATCTATCTATCTATCTATCTATCTATCTATCTATCTATCTATTCATTCACTCCGTTTCTATCTATCTATCTATCTATCTATCTATCTATCTATCTATCTATTCATTCATTCGTTTCTATCTATCTATCTATCTATCTATCTATCTATCTATCTATCTATCTATTCATTCACTCCGTTTCTATCTATCTATCTATCTATCTATCTATCTATCTATCTATCTATTCATTCACTCCGTTTCTATCTATCTATCTATCTATCTATCTATCTATCTATCTATCTATCTATCTATCTATCTTGGTATAGTCGTTCACTCCTGTTTCCATCTATCTATCTATCTATCTATCTATCTATCTATCTATCTATTCATTCACCTTGCTTCTATCTATCTATCTATCTATCTATCTATCTATCTATCTATCTATCTATCTATCTATTCATTCACCTGTTTCTATCTATCTATCTATCTATCTATCTATCTATCTATCTATCTATCTATCTATCTATCTATTCATTCACTCCGTTTCTATCTATCTATCTATCTATCTATCTATCTATCTATCTATCTATCTATCTATCTATCTATCTTGCATAGTCGTTCACTCCGTTTCCATCTATCTATCTATCTATCTATCTATCTATCTTGGTATAGTCGTTCACTCCGTTTCTATCTATCTATCTATCTATCTATCTATCTATCTATCTATCTATCTATCTATCTATCTATTCATTCACTCTGTTTCTATCTATCTATCTATCTATCTATCTATCTATCTATCTATCTATCTATCTATCTATCTATTCATTCACTCCGTTTCTATCTATCTATCTATCTATCTATCTATCTATCTATCTATTCATTCATTCGTTTCTATCTATCTATCTATCTATCTATCTATCTATCTATCTATCTATCTATTCATTCACTCCGTTTCTATCTATCTATCTATCTATCTATCTATCTATCTATCTATCTACTATCTATCTATCTATATAGTCGTTCACTCCGTTTCCATCTATCTATCTATCTATCTATCTATCTATCTTGGTATAGTCGTTCACTCCGTTTCTATCTATCTATCTATCTATCTATCTATCTATCTATCTATCTATCTATCTATCTATCTATCTATTCATTCACTCCGTTTCTATCTATCTATCTATCTATCTATCTATCTATCTATCTATCTATTCATTCACTCCTGTTTCTATCTATCTATCTATCTATCTATCTATCTATCTATCTATCTATCTATCTATCTATCTATCTATTCATTCACTCCGTTTCTATCTATCTATCTATCTATCTATCTATCTATCTATCTATCTATCTATCTATCTATCTATCTATTCATTCACTCCGTTTCTATCTATCTATCTATCTATCTATCTATCTATCTATCTATCTATTCATTCACCTGTTTCTATCTATCTATCTATCTATCTATCTATCTATCTATCTATCTATCTATCTATCTATCTTGCATAGTCGTTCACTCCGTTTCCATCTATCTATCTATCTATCTATCTATCTATCTGGTATAGTCGTTCACTCCGTTTCTATCTATCTATCTATCTATCTATCTATCTATCTATCTATCTATCTATCTATCTATTCATTCACCTGTTTCTATCTATCTATCTATCTATCTATCTATCTATCTATCTATCTATCTATCTATCTATCTATTCATTCACCCGTTTCTATCTATCTATCTATCTATCTATCTATCTATCTATCTATCTATCTATCTATTCATTCACTCCGTTTCTATCTATCTATCTATCTATCTATCTATTATCTATCTATCTATTCATTCACTCTGTTTCTATCTATCTATCTATCTATCTATCTATCTATCTATCTATCTATCTATCTATCTATCTATCTATCTTTTGGTATAGTCGTTCACTCTGTTTCCATCTATCTATCTATCTATCTATCTATCTATCTTGCATAGTCGTTCACTCTGTTTCTATCTATCTATCTATCTATCTATCTATCTATCTATCTATCTATCTATCTACCTGTTTCTATCTATCTATCTATCTATCTATCTATCTATCTATCTATCTATCTATCTATCTATTCATTCACTCCGTTTCTATCTATCTATCTATCTATCTATCTATCTATCTATCTATCTATCTATCTATCTATCTATTCATTCACCTGTTTCTATCTATCTATCTATCTATCTATCTATCTATCTATCTATCTATCTTGGTATAGTCGTTCACTCCGTTTCCATCTATCTATCTATCTATCTATCTATCTATCTATTCATTCACTCTGTTTCTATCTATCTATCTATCTATCTATCTATCTATCTATCTATCTATCTATCTATCTATCTATTCATTCACCCGTTTCTATCTATCTATCTATCTATCTATCTATCTATCTATCTATCTATCTATCTATCTATCTATCTATCTGGTATAGTCGTTCACTCCGTTTCCATCTATCTATCTATCTATCTATCTATCTATCTATCTATCTATCTATCTATCTATCTATCTATCTATCTATCTTGGTATAGTCGTTCACCTGTTTCCATCTATCTATCTATCTATCTATCTATCTATCTATCTATCTATCTATTCATTCACTCCGTTTCTATCTATCTATCTATCTATCTATCTATCTATCTATCTATTCATTCACTCTGTTTCTATCTATCTATCTATCTATCTATCTATCTATCTATCTATCTAACTATTCATTCACTCCGTTTCTATCTATCTATCTATCTATCTATCTATCTATCTATCTATCTATCTATCTATCTTGGTATAGTCGTTCACTCCGTTTCCATCTATCTATCTATCTATCTATCTATCTATCTATCTATCTATCTATCTATTCATTCACTCCGTTTCTATCTATCTATCTATCTATCTATCTATCTATCTATCTATCTATCTATCTTGGTATAGTCGTTCACTCCGTTTCCATCTATCTATCTATCTATCTATCTATCTATCTATCTATCTATCTATCTATCTATCTATCTATCATTCATTCATTCTCCGTTTCTATCTATCTATCTATCTATCTATCTATCTATCTATCTATCTATCTATCTATCTATCTTGGTATATTCATTCTTTCCATCTCTCTTAATCTATTCATTCATTCCGTTCAGATCTATCTATCTATTTATGGGTCAATATCACTTATCTCTCTTTGTTTTTCTCTCTCTTTTTCTCACTGTCTCTATCTATCTATAATAAAAGGATTTCTCCAATATCTCTATATCTAGTGAACGGATATATATATATATATATATATATATATATATAAAGAGAGACAGAGTGACAAAGTGAAAGAGAGAGGTAGAAAGATATTGGCATATATATAGATAAATACAGATATGTGAGTGTTTATATTTCTTAATCTCTGACGATGGATCATTCTCTTTCTTCCCCTCTCTTGAACAGAACCATCTCCATATTTCCATATCTAAAAAAAAATATAACGTATAGCGTATCTATCTTCTTCTGTTTGGGCGCCTTGACGTGGTATAATGTTTTGCAAGCTTGTCTCGCTAGAACCTATAACAACTGAGTTGTGAGTTTAGCTCTCACTGGGTACCCCATATCTTAGGCCTTGTGCTACAGCTAAGCGGCTTTTAGTAAATCAACTATCTATCTATGTGTCTATCTCAGTCTGGGGATGTTATGGTGTAATGGTTAGCAAGCTTGTCTCTCTGGAATTTGTTACACCTGAGTAGTGAATTCGATCCATACTGGGTGCCTCATGCTTTCGGCTTTGTGCCATATCTAAGCAGCGCTTAGAAAATCGACTATCTCCATCTGTTCAATAAGTCTTTGATATATACATAAAATACACAAAGTCACACTCACACACATATGTATTCTCTGCTTACATGCGCGTACACACCCTTAAATATATATATAATTTATAACAAAGACATGTTATGATATCACAACAAAAATAGCTTTTGTTTCGACACTACATATGACTTATCAAGTGATGGTGCTGGTTTCAAGTTAAAGCGTTTTAAAAGGTTAAAAACTAGCCAAACCCCCTCAATCAGCCAGACATTGTTACATATTCTGTGGTGACCAATCAAACGTAATTTCTAATTTTAGGAACATAAGAACAGACTCCGAAAACAATTTATTGGAGCATTATTGTTAATATTTGTTTAAAAATAAGAATCGATAATGTTAAAACTAGGTTTGGAAAACGTGTGTAAACGCTACATATTGGATACATGTAAGACCAAATTCATAAGAAGACATGGACCTGAAAAGTTTAAAGATCAAGACAGACACTGTCATATTCCAGTGAATAAACAAATAAATATAATTAAATATATACGCACACAAATTCACAAGCAAAAAAGGGATACTTACATGATTTAAAACGCCACAAAGCAACATACTCAGAATAAAACCACATACGTTGAACTAACAGGTAACTATAGGCATAAATACACACAGATAAACACAAGAACACTCACACAAAGGCATACGTACATATATATATATACGTTCATAAACACGAATACACACACACACACACACATACACACACACACACACATATATATATAAATATATATATATATATATATATATATACTAGCAGTTTAGCCCGATTTCACTCGGATATTTTAAAGAATAATAAAAAATAAAAAGCATATGATGAATTTACATAGCAAATACATACGCAACGTCCACCCCCATCACTTTTATAGATAACAATGTAAAATGTCTCTATTGGATTAGGGTCGCAGGGGAGGGGCAACATATATAGATAATATAAAGTGGGGTGATCAATTCTATATTATAATCAATACATAAACCGAACCCTGACTTTGTTGGGTGAAAATATATATTTTTCTATCCCTAATTTTAGCTTTCTGAAAAATTTAAATGTGTCGTTGGCGTTCTAAAATGTTGATCTACATCTGAGCGCAACTCCCGTCGAGCTAGACCGCAAAATGCAAACGCTAAGTCGAATCTATCAAACAAGCAAATACTTACACAACGCCCACCCTCGTCACGTTTATGTATATATATATATATATATATATATATATAGAATAAAAAGTGTGAGAAGCCGTAAACGTTTTCTTTAAAGTGTATATTTATTGTTGTTGTTATTGTACGTGTTATGATACATTAAGTGTCCATAACGGTCCGTGCATGGAGTACTGCTGCCATATATAGTCAAGTGCCCCAACTGTTCATCTTCGCGTTCTTGACAGGCCCCAAAGAAGAATCAGTAATGTGATAGATACCGACTTGGCGGCTCAACTACAGCCACTTTCTCATCGACGAGAAGTGGCTTCCCTATGTCTGTTCCATAAATACTTTTATGGCTTCTGCGCCAACGAACTTAAGTCACTGGTGCCTCCGCAACACGTGTTTACTCGTGTAACCAGACTGGCAAGTGGGTCCCACCCATTTACAGTTAGATCAACCAAATGCAGATGACAAGTCTACTCCTGCAGCTTCTTTTCCCACACTTCCCGCCTGAGAGACTCGCTTCCTTATTCTTGCTTTCCTGACGGCTACAACCTCCAGGAATTTAAATCTAAGATCAATCCTCATCTCTTAACTACTTGACCCTAGTTCTTTCCACACCGCCCTGTTTTGCTCCTTTCTAACTGGTTCGTTCTTCTCTTCACTCTCCTCTAATCTTTTTACTCTTATGTAGCCCTCTGCACATCAGTGGCGTTACCGCTTTGCTTGGGGTGATATGATTAAAAACCAATTGTGACGCTACAGGTGTTTCGAGTCTAAAATTGACTCTCTTTCCTTATCGAGTTCCTTTTGTTTCTGATGTCCAACCTGTTGTTTTATAAATAAGTAACTAGAAAAAAAATAAGAAAATAAATAAATGAATAAATAAAATCAGTAAAATAAAATAAAATAAAATAAGATAAAATAAATCAAACATTGGCACATTGAATGGTCTGTGTAATTTCTAATTTACACAAAAATTGTCTAAAAATATATATATAGGCATCTTTTTTCCAATTTATTCTTATATATCTGATCGGTTTGATTAGGTTCCTTTTACCGGTTTCGCTTTTAGCCTTTCTACTGGTTTGTAAATACTTATATTCTCACGCGTTGACGCTTCAGTCAGTTAAGTGTCATACGTGAAACACGCTTGGGCGATCATGTCTCGAAAGAGACATGACTGACTGGGCAGAAGATTATCCTGCAGTAGGTTGCCATTGCTTTCTGCTGTATACTGGTTGCCAGCCAAGGCTATAGAACCTAATCTGTCCTGTTATTTAACCTATAACTGGAAGAAAGAGACGGATTAACACCTTTCCCAAGGGTATTTGCGTGTAAGTGAATGCAATGAATTCAACTAGAATACGAACTCGACGCTTATGCTTCGAATAAACAAAACAAAAAGCAAGTAGAGTAACTGGTTTTATATGTCGCTTATGATAAGGAAAATATGATAGAATTTATTTTGATGTACATATCTCTGGTTTATGCCAGGAAGTGAGTTTTAGTTTAAGCTTACTGATAAAAATATTTCTTTATCAAAACACATTTGTTCTGGGGTTTTGTAGTTGCTTTGGTAGAATGGAAATATTTGCATTCACCGCATTACCCTATATGTAAGCTAAGGTGTATTTTTTGTGTGGGAATTCTCAATTCGTTAATGAAGAAATGACATTCTTTGGCGGAGTGTCCAGCCGGTTTGATTAAGGGGATGTTCGTGGCAACATTTTCTTGTTATTATGTATATTAAACTCTCTGTGTTGCACGAGAAGTTATTTTGAATTTGGATCCGTCCTTGAAGTAAAATTCATGGCCTTCTAATAGGTAGGTGTATACCCCACAATGGGATCGGTTGCATCTTTTCGCCTATGCACTTTCATTATGGGCTGTAATTTTGCACTCGTCAATATTTTTTGTTGATCTTTTTGTTGTTTATTTTTTATGATTGAATAGGTATTTTTTATAAATATAGGTATTCTTTTGTACTTTACTAGGGTTGGTAGATTAAGTTGTGTGTGTGTGTGTGTGTGTGTGTGGATTTCTTTGTTCTTCGGGTTAAAAGTTGCGATATAAGAGATGACCTTTCTTTGTCTATATTTCTGAGACGAGGTACTATTTACACTATTTGCATTATTTGGACTATTGTCCTCATCTTAGTTGCCATTTTCACAATGTTTCGGTCATTTTACGTTTCGGCTTTCTTCAGGTGCTATGAAATTTGAACCTAACCCTTTATTAAAATCACTGGTGATATGAAGGTTTCGGTTTGAAATTCATAGCACCTGAAGAAAACCGGAGCGTCAGTCAGTTAAGTGCCATACGTGATACACGCTTGGGCGATCATGTCTCGAAAGAGACATGACTGACTGGGCAGATTATCCCGCAGTAGGTTGCCATTGCTTTCTGCAGTAGATTGGTTGCCGACCAAGGCTATAGAACCCAATCTGTCCTGCTATTTAACCCATAACTGGAAGGAAGAGACGGATGTCCCAAGGGTATTTGCACGTAAGTGAATACAATGGATTCAGCTGAAATTCGAACTCGGCTCCCCAATTTCTCGTTGCGAGCCGATATCCACTGTACCACGAGCGTACAACATCCAAAAAGGCCTGAAAAGAGCAACGAAGATGAATAATGTAAACAGTGACTTTTTTCCTGCTTCTTGGAGTATGTGGATATTAATTTAGTTGCTTTTTTAATGCTGTTGTTGGTTAAATGTTGAGAGTTTTTTCTCTTGATGAGTATTTTTACATGTCTTTTAGGCTGTTGTCTCTTGTTGTTGAATGGACTGATTAAATTGGCTAAGTTGAGTGAAATGTTAGTACAAGTGTGTTTTCGGAAAAGATCCAGGATGTTTTTTCCACCTGAATACATCCTGCATATATATAAGTCAACCATCCGTCCGTGCATGGAGTACTGCTGCCATTTATGGTCAGGTGCCCCTGCCGTTCTCTTCAGTGTTCTTGACAAGCTCCAAAGGAGAGTCTGTAATGTGATAGGTACTGATCTGGCGACTCGACTGCAGCCACTTCCCCATCGTCGAAATGTGGCCTCCCTTTGTCTCTTCTATAAATACTTTCATGGCTTCTGCTCGGATGAGCTTAAGTCACTGATGCCTCCTCAACAGGTGTTTACTCGTGCAACCAGACTGGAAACTGGGTCCCACCCATTCACAGTCAGGTTAGCCAAATGCAGACGACAATTCTACTCCTGCAGCTTCCTCTCTCGCACTTCCCGCCTGTGGAACTCGCTCCCGTATTCTTGCTTTCCTGACGGCTACAACCTCCAGAAATGTCAAATGCAAAGTCAATACTCATCCACTAACCACTGGACTCTAGCTCTCTCCCCTCCCCTGTATAACCTTCCCTTTCTCTCCATCTATGTATCAGTCATCGCACCTGCTTTCTCAGCTTTCTGTTGTTCCTTTCTAACTAGTTTGTACTCCTCACTCTTTTCTAATTAATCTTTTTACATTTATGTAACCCCCTGCACATCAGTGGCGTTTCCGCCTTGCTCGGGTTGAAATGATTAAAAAAAATACAGTTGAGAGTCGATAGGTTTAAAACGTAGGTCCTTTTCTGACTATGTGTTTATTTTTGGTATTAATATATCTAAAAAAGAGAGTTTTTGTTGCTGTACTCTATAGTAAATTGGATGCTAGGTTTTATATTATTAATGGATGTTTGGACTCTCTTGAGTTTATCAATATTTTTATTCCACAGAATAAAACACTCATCTTTCTTTCAGCTTTTTTTTTCATGTAGAAATTGATGTCATTCTAATAAAAATCTGGGGTCTTTCTTTTAGTTCATGGTATACCTTGATTAGGTTGGCATATATTGGTGCAACCTCTGCCCCTATTACTGTTCCAAATTTTTGTCGGTAGTGTGTTTCATTGAACAAGATGAATTCAAAGCTTCAAGTTCAATTGATACAGTTTAATAGCTCACGACGGAAAGTTTTTAGCCTGTATTTGATGGCTTCTATTCCTTAGTCATGTGGGATCTTGCTACAACGGTTCACAACATCCATTTAGGTATGTAAGTATTATGGTTTATCTCGATTAGTAGATGTTTGAGAAAATCTAGATTATCTCGTATAAAGCTCCGTACGTATTTCAATACGAAGTCTAGAAGATTACTGAGGCGGTATGCCTCGCAAATTAGGCCTGCTATTATGGGTCATAGTTTTAGGTCTGTTGGTGCGGGTATATTTCTACAATCGGATTTTGTTATACTACATGTTTCGTTGAAGAGTTTTGTGTGTGTGTGTGTGTGTGTGTGTGTGTGTGGTGTGTGTGTGTGTGTGTGTGTGTATTTAGTGTAGTCATTAAGATAAATATCGAAAATTGATAATCAAATAAATCGGGTGATAGAAGGAGTGCTCCGATTTTAATCAAATTTGATACACTCATAGACAAAGACATAAGAAACGATATTCAGAAGTTTCGAGGTTGCAGTCTTTACAATAGTGCAGATAATTGATACTATATATATATACAAAAGGCAAGGTGTTTGTGTGTGTGTCTGTTTATCTGTCTGTATGTCCTGTATACAAATCCACAATTTTTATCCGATTCTCACCAAACTTCACACAAATGTTCTTTAGGCTGAGTCTGAGCTTCAGGACCATGGATTAGTTTTAAAGCTTTCATTACACCCAAGCAACGCCGGGCTATACTGCTAGTATATTATAATTTTGTTAATATAATGGTTTATAAAAGCATATGATCACTACACAAAAAGTTTTATGTTTCAAAGCAATACTGTTCTACTTCTCGTGATTATGTTAAAATAAATGGTGAAAGTGATTTATTTTAAAATATAAGATGAATTCATGGCTATTTAAAAAAATTAGGTAGTGGTAGCTAGAGAAAATGCTTTAGCTGTGTCAATATTGTTCAATCAAAATTGAGAATTATGTAACCATGTAGTTTTAATATTTGGGTTATGAAAGGGGGCAGGATGGCTTGGATCTCGAGATGTCACATTTTAATAATGTCTGCATAAGATACATAGTGGGACCTTATATATGATAAACTCTGCCGTCGATTTAAGTATCCGACAATCTCATTTAGGTTTCATGTTTGTGTCATATTTGACACTTCAGTCCAGTTAGTTACCTTCATACAAGTACACATATTGTGTTACAACGAATATCTGAAGACATGGCAACTAGAATGTTTGCTGGCACAATGCCGTTTTCTTTTGTCTCTTAAACGGTCAAAGACTGATATCATAATTTCTGATACCGCTCTGGGGCCAATGTATCCAGTTTGAAGTAAATATGATTGCTGAGATGTTACTTTTTAGCGTGTCTTTATATCTGAGCCACGGCCTTCCAATAGTCCTTTGTTCACTGTCAAGCTGGCTTTAAAAAGGAACTTTAGGTATTCTGTCGTTATTCATTCTTGCAATATGAACAGCCCAGCAAAATTTTGACTGCAGTAGGAAAGTCTCAATTCCACCAATTTTCTATTTTGTATTTTATATATATATATATATATATATATATATATATATATATATATAGGGCATAAATTAATAAGGCGCTTACTGTGTCTTAATGACTTCATTGGATGGCTTGGAGTTGAATGAGTCAAAAATGACTGGGTCTGTTTGGTGATAATGAAATTTTACTAGGTTAAATTTGGAGGTAATAAATATTAAAAGCCAGTTTCTGCCCTTCTTAGCTAGGTCGGCCAACTTGGTTTAAGTGCAGTCCTTTTTGTTTGAGTTATCGTCTAGGCTTAACTTACCCATTACCGGTCATCATCATCTACCGTTAAACACAATACGCGAGGTCATTGTAGGGCCGGAAACATACTCTTTACTGTAGAGACGGAAATGTGAACTTCCGGTTGCTATGGATACAGAAGTTATCTTTTTTTATTTGTTCGTGTCTTTTTTTTTCTATTATTATTTACATTGGTTTTGTTTAGCGTTTTAAATAATTTCTTTTATTTCGGTTTATTTTGTTTTTAAAAAAATGTCGGTTCCAGCTGGTCTATATTGGTTGTGTTGTGTGGAATGGATTGTGTTTCTACAAAGTTCGATTTGTTAGGCTTGTGACCACCGCTCAGCTCGACCCCTACAACCCCCTATCCATCCAGTTCCATTGCCTTCCCTTCGAATTCCTCTCTCCCCTAAGCTCTCCTCTCGTAATGTTATGTACCAGATGGCAGGGCGTTCGATCTGACATATTGAAACGCGGGGGAGAAAATGGCGACGAGGTGATTTATAAAAAAGAATCAATATCGATTTCTTTTTCTTTCCAGCTAATATTTTTTGCTTCTCTTTCTTTTGTCATATTTTCTTTGTTTCATTCATTCATTCTTTTATTATTTTGTTTTGTCTTATTTTCCTTAATTTCGTTCTTTTTCCTTATTCCATCTCCCTTTCTTCCTTTCTTTCTTCCTTCTTCCCTTTCTTTCTTTCTTTCTTTCTAGTTTGCTTGCTTATTTTTTTCTTTTTCTTTTATTGCTTTTTTCGCTAGCGTTTTTTTCTGAATATTTTGTTTCTTTCTTTCTACTTTGCTTGCTTACCAGCTCTTCAATGTATTATACTGTGTATTTTTTATTTGCTTGTTTGTTTGTTTCTTTTTTCTTACTTTGTTGGTATTTTCTTTCTTTCTTTCTTTCTTTTTTTGTTCTTTCTTTCTTGCTTGCTTGCTTTGTGTTGTTTTCATTACTATCATTTTTCATCTTTTTCTTTCGTAATATTTTCTTTATTCGCATTCATTTCCTTTTTCTTGTTATTTTATTTTTCTCTCACTTTTTCTTTCTTGATTGTTTGGTTTTTAATGTCTTTTCTTACTACAATTCTTTCATTCTTTCGTAATATTTTTTCTTTTCTGACATTTATTTTCTTTCTTCGTTTGTGGTGTTTTCATTACTATCATTTTTCTTTCTTTCTTTCTTCTTCCTTTCTTTCTTTTTTCTTTCTTTTTTCTTGCTTTGTGGTGTTTTCATTACTATACTTACTTTTTTCTTTCTTTTTTGTAATGTTTGCATTAATATCATTTTTCTTTCTTTCTTTCTTTCTTTCTTTTTTTCTTTCTTTCTTTTTTCTTGCTTTGTGGTGTTTTCATTACTAACTTTTTTCTTTCTTTTTTGTAGTGTTTGCATTACTATCATTTTTCAGTTTTCTTTCTTTCTTTCTTACTTTGTGGTGTTTTCATTACTACCATTTTTCACAATTCTTTCTTTCATTCTTTCTTTCTTTCTTTCTTTCTTTCTTTCTTTCTAGTGTTTTCATTACTATCAGTTTTCAATTTTCTTTCTTTCTTTCTTTCTTTCCATACTGCCACCCATACTATTTTCTCGTGTGTCTAGTTGCCCTTCCAATTCAAGCCAATTTGATTTTTGTCTTTTTATTTCTTTCTTGTAATCTTCATTCACAACCCAATATTTCCTCCTAGAAGACACTGAATTCGATTGTCTTGGCAATGTCACATGTCACTGTGGATTACTTTGGTAATTCCGCAGGAATAGCCAGCTTGCTCCTTCTGTCATGCGTTGCTGCCATCTTGAAATAATCTGTTATCAGTTATTCGGAGAGAGATAAAACAATAACTGAAACATGTATGAAATCTGGTCGATTTCCCGGCCTTTTCTAATGACCTCTCTCAGCTGGATACACCAAGTGAATGGGAAAAAGGACAATAGTGGAACGCAAATAAAAGTTTCAAATCCCTTCTGGCTGATCGATGTCTCATGCTAAAGGCTTTGAGGAACATAAAACAAGAGAAACTACCGTTATTCTTTGTGACACACTAGGACTTCTGAAAAACGACTGAATTCCTTTCAGTTGTTTTTCTCTCTTTTTTTCAGTTGAAGTATTTTAAGAAAACTAAAAGACTTAACAGGATTTATTATTGGCGGACATAATCTTGGCAACATAATCAATATGACTCACCCAGATGATACCAGAATAGAAGAGACCATCAGAGAATTCAGTTGTGGGGTCGACCTGAAAGATGACCAACTAGCCATCAGTAGAGATCTGTGCTTCACCCGATGTCAGTGGCTGCCCCTATATGTCAACATGGGATCGACCCAGTTGCACCTGCAATGTTATCTCTTTGAGGTAAAACAATATGACAGACAGTTATATAAAATTCGAGAAAAGAGAATATTATACGTCTTTTCAAGAACATAAAGGCCACGTTAAGAGAAAGACCCCAAAGCCACATATCTACTATCCGACGTTGCTTGAAGAAGTCCGTAGTTGGACGACGTATTGGAGATTAACTTTCTTGTTTTTATTAGTCTTATATGATCGGAATAGAAAACAAAAAGAACAGATGTATAGACTGAGTAAACTACCCAATGACTTTGTATAAAAAGATGACAAACCAGGACTTGGAGGAAAATTAAGAGAACAAAACTCTGCGGTAGACGGACAGCTGCTTCCTGAACAATTGCGTACAAGTTTATTCGCGACTCTAGACAAACGCGTCCCTGGATAATTCAGTCGGTCAGTTAAGTGCCATACGTGATACACGCTTTGGGCGATCATGTCTCGATAGATTATCCCACAGTAGGTTGCCATTACTTTCTTCGGTAGACTGGTTGCCAGCCAAGGCTATAGAACTCAATCTGTTCTGTTATTTGACCCATAACTGGAGCGAGGAGACGGATTAATACCTTTCCCGAGGGTATTTGCGCGTAAGTAAATGCAAGGACTACCAGACCAATTAAACACTTTTTAAAAAACGAAGCGTCTACTCAAATACGGATATCCACTAGAAATACCGTTAAAAGTATTAGAATATGTGGGATTAAAAAATTAAAATAAGTAAATGTTATGACCGAATGGCCATAGAAACATAACACGGACTTGGATATAAGGTTGAATAATATATTCTCGGGAAACGTAGTACAAAGGTAAACGTGAACTGGAGAGTACTTCCTCTCGCAGCGTCCTGACTCACTCATTTACTCACTCTGTGGATATTACTCAGTGACTCCTCAGTGTCAGTGTATCTCTCTCACTCAGAGTTTGTAGCTATTCTATAAAGATGTGGAAGAGTTCATTTGTAGGTAGGTTCCCACAATAGTAAATATGAAAAAAATATTATACTGAATGTACTTTTTGTCGTTTCATGGTACCGCAAATCAATACAGGGCCCTTAAACGAGTCATAAAATAATTTTCGAGTATGAATTAGTTACATGATATTTTTTTAAATGCTTCTCTTGAATCTTTATCATGAACTTGGCTCGGATCATGAATCAACGAAAGGTGTAGAATGCTTTAAAGAGGGACGAACAATTTTAAAGGACGAAAATCGATCTGGTCACTAATCAACATAGCGCACGGAAGAACACACCCATCGGGCGGATGCCTTGATCTGTGAAAACCTACGAATCCCGTTAGCACGATTCGTGGGTATCAGCTAATGATCTGCACAAGCAACAGTAACATTTCTTCGTGTTGGGTGACCAAACAAGTCAGCAGTACAGAAGTGGCTTCCTTTGTTGAGAAATGACATGTACATGTGTTCTTCATCAGAAGAAATAAAGGCGTTGTATGGAAAACGGCTTTACGCTTTCTACTTACCCTCGTAGGTTAGACATTTGGAGTAAGGCCCACAGCCAAATCCACAGCTACTGGCGGTAACTGAAGAAGGACGGGTTGAATAAAATGTATCGTTGTGTAAGGAGGGATCAAGACTAGCGTTTTCATTTGTCGGCATTCCCTCTGTCTGTTCTATAAATACTTTCATGGCTTCTGCTTCAACAAACTTAAGTCACTGGTGCCCCTGCAACAGGCGTTTACTCGTGCAACCAAACTGGCAACTGGGTCCCACCCATTTACAGTTAGATCAACCAAATGCAAACGACAATTCTAGTTCTTCAGCTTCTTTTCTCGCACTTTCAGCCTGTAGAACTCGCTTCCATATTCTTGCTTTCCTGACGGTTACAAACTCCAGGAATGTAAATGCAATGTCAATACCCATCTTTTAACCACTTGACGCTAGTTCCTTCTACACCACCCTGTATATTTTTTCTTTCTCTCCACCTTTGCAACTGTCAACACGCCAGTATTCCAATCCTTAACTGGTTTGTCTTTTACTTTACTCTCCTTCTGTCTATTTCTTTTACACTTATGTAGCCCCCTGCACATCAGTGGCGTTACCGCCTTACTCGGGGTGATACGATTAAAAAGAAAATTGCTGTAAGATGCTCCGATGACACTATGATGATGAGAACTCAAAAAGAAGACTTTAAGAATTAGGAACCAAAAGAGAAAAGAAAAGCAAGAACAACAGACTAACACTTATACTGTTATTGCTATCAGAAGAATTAACGAAGCAAAGGAACAAGAAAAGATTGACCAAACTAAAAAATGACTGACCAAAGAAGAAACGATTGAATAAAGAAGAAAATATTAACCAAAGATAAATGGATTGAACAAAAAAAAAGAAATGATTGTCCAAAGAAGAAAGTATTGAACAAAGAAGCAATGTTTAACGAAAGAAAAAAAGGATTGAATAAAGAAGAAAAGAATAACCAAATAAGAAAAGAGAGACCAAGGAAAAAAGAATTGGACCAAAAAGAAATGATTGACCAAAGAAAAAAAGGATTAAACAAAGAGGAAAGGATTGATCATGAAGAAAATATTGACAAAAGAAGAAAGAATTGCAAAAAAAAAAAAAAAGAAGACTAGTCACAGAAGAAAGAATTAACCAAGGAAGAAACATTTAACCAACAAAGAAAGACTAAAGGATTGACCAGAGTAGAAAAGTTTAACCAAGTAAATAAGGATTAACCAAAGAGAAAATGATTGAACAAAGAAGAAAAGAATAAGCAAAGAAAAAAATATTAATCAAAGTGTCGTGGACCCGGTTAAAGGTTAAAAGAATAATACAAAACAACCAAAATAGGAAATAACGAATATGTATTAAACACGGTAAAATACAACGCTTAGAACTTTGTTAGTAGAACGATAATACGGGTTAGTGTGTAATACTATAATTCAACCCTCAAACTGGGACTCGTAATGGTCGTTAAGGTATCAGTGTTCGTAGACGACTCTCGGCTATGTTCAGAGCGCTCTCATCAGGCTACTCTCTCAGGCTATCAACTGGCTACTTCTAGGCTATCTAAACTCACCTCTTGTAAGTGGCGGTATATGTAATGGTTGGAAGAGTTCATGCAGTTGTTGGTGAGGCCGCCATGACACAAAGAAAAATGATTGACACATCAAGAAAATTTTAAGCAAAGAAAAAAATTGAATAATGAAGAAAAGACTAACCAATGAAATAATTGAATCTTAAATATAAAAAAGGACAACAACAACAATTGTCAAAAAAAAGAAAAAGAAGAAAAACAAGAACGTAACATAGCTTAAAATAGTACAGGGTGCAAATACAAAACAAAAAACAAAACAAAACAAAACAAAACAAAACAAACGAATAATTACCAAAAGTACAAATTTATCGTTCAACAATTTCAGTGTTTCTCCGCAATGCTTAACTACAATTAACTCATGTGTTTATATATTCACCTTCCTTTTATATACATATAATTTCTAAAAAAGAATACTACGTTAGTCTGATAAAGTCGTTTTAGAAGAGGAAAAGTGTTACATAGAAGGTTTTTATTTTGTCATTCAATTGCCTATATATATATATATATATAGTCATCTGCAGACATATCTGTTTTGTTGTATCACAGCTCATCAGTACAGTTAGACTCCGATTGCTTATTAAGCCAGGATTGAAACCAGACCGAACTGGCGTCAGTCGGCGATTCTACCTCTGGTCTATGGGCGCTCGGTAGAAAAAGGCAGACGTTTTAGCGCGCATATTATCATCATACACGCCCAATAGCCAGAGTGATCTAATTCATTATTGAATAAGCGATGCGTATACATCTAACATTTTTAATGTAAGTATGTTATAATATCACGACACTGTAACTACTTGTGTCTTGTCAAGTGATAGTGCTGATTGCGAGATGAAGAGTTTTAAAAGGTTTTAAAGACCCCGATTGCTTTTAACCCAGGATTGAAACCCGACCGAATTGGCGTCAGTCGGCGATTCTACCTCTCTCTCTGTATATAATACTATACATTGAGTGCTTGTAATTAATAAAATAATGCTTGATATAGAGTAACGGAGATATAAATTAGGGTGGG
>JBBBDQ010000814.1:85000-197500 GCA_037127315.1 Ascarosepion bandense | reverse complement strand
ACAATGGGATCACTGGACTTGGCCGATTCTACCAATCTTGGATTATTTATTCTATATAATTAGATATATATTACAGTACATATTGATATAAATACAGATGATATTGAATTATACAGGGATGATGATCTTATAGTGGATGAATTTTAAAATATTTTAAATTGATAAAGTTAGAAAGTTAATTTATCAGTCAGTTACGTGCTATACGCTATACACGCTGGGCGATCATGTCTCGAAAGAGACATGACTAACAGGGCAGAAGATTATGCCGCAGTACGTTGCCATTGCTTTCTGCGGTAGACTGGTTGCCACCCAAGGCTATCGAACCCAATCTGTCCTATTATTTAACCTACAACTGGAGGGAAGAGACGGATTAAATAATACTACAAATTGGGTTCTATATCCTTGGCTGGAAACCAGTCTATAGAATGTTTAAAAATTTAAATTGAAAAGGTATTATTAATTATACAAACTAAAAACATAAATTTCCTCGATGTGACATTAGATTTAGTAAATAATGTATACCAACGATGTAAAAAAAACAAATAAATATCCTTCGTATATCCTACCAAACTTTAACCATTCTCCGTTCATTATAAAACATGTACCGTCATCCATAGAATATGAAATTAGTAGAAATTCCGCAAATCAAGATGTATTTAATAAACACAATAATGTTAATAATAATGCTTTAAAAAATAGTGGATATAACGGCCCTAATATTACATATGTAAACGAGCTAAAAATAAAAATGGAAAATTATTTTCTACACACCCCCTTTCAATCAAATGGGCAACTATAAATTAGGTAAAAAATTCCTGCTTTGATGGAGAAACATTTTCCAATCAATCATCTATTAAGCAAGATTAAAAACATAATAATAAAATTTTAAGTAAAAACTTAGACCGAAATGAAAATAAGAATAATTGCAAAACTGAAATCAACAATTTACACAGTGAAATATTAAATTATAGAAACTCAATATAGTGTTCACTAAAAAATAAATGCATTCCGAATCTATTGTATATCAATGTATTATTTCTTCAGTTGAAAACATTAGTAACAAAATAGATTTATATCGGTAGTATTAAAAACTCTTTTAAATTACGATTTCCCAAGCATATTTCTTCCTTTAAGAACTATAAGTACAGTGATTGAAAATCACTATCTAAAAATTTTGAACTTAAAGAAACCCAATAAAACCTCCACAATAAAATAGAAAATTAAAAAAATAAATGTATGTTTTTAAATGATCCATACACCTTATATCTATATGAAAACACTATACATTATTAAGTTTCTTAAAAAAATAAGGATCTATTAAATAAACGTAATGAAACTACTCATAAGTAGACATTGTAAAATGTACACCTTAGAAGATCGTTAATAATTCTTCATATAAACCTGTTGATTAACATATACATATTGTTCTTTGTGTAACTTTATGTTTACACCCGCCTTACATTCTAATTAATTTTGATTAAAATTTTGTTTTTAAGCGAGGTACAGACGGTCAACAACTGCGTAAAAGTTGAGGTGTTTTCGAAATTTGTCATTGAATTACTTGATTTTTTAAAAAATTCTCCATTATTATGTTGAAGTTCCTTGGCAGGTACAGACGGTCAACATCTGCGTAAAAGTTGAGGTGTTTTCGAAATTGTTCATTGATTTTCTTGATGTTTTTAAAATTCCACATTATTATGTTGAAATTCATTGGCAGGTACAGACGGTCAACAACTGCGTTAAAGTTGAGGTGTTTTCGAAATTTTTCATTGATTTTCTTGATTTTTTTAAAATTCCACATTATTATGTTCAAGTTTTAGGTTAAAACTAGGATAGCAAATGTGTTATGGCCGTCGTTATATTTTTCGTATTCAATTCAGCTTTCATCATGATTATTCATTTTTTTCTGTTTTTGTTTTTCATCTTTTAATGCTCAATTATTTTATTGTACGTACTTTCTTATTTAAATTGCTTAATCACAGTATCTACACCAAGGATTATATTCTCGCTACAAATAAGCTTATCTCGTCTTAATATGGCCTTTACACATTTATCAAACCCAAATTCCATGCATATATCACCGCTAAAATTGATTCAAATCCGTTACCAATATCCAGTATCATTATCCATCATATAATTTCAACTCGCCCATATAAAACAGATTGTTTTTCCTATTGTCCTTGATCATTTATCCATATCCCGTATTGTTTAACAGTTTTGATAAAAGAATTTCTTCTTCTTCATGTGCCCCGTCCTTTCAGGACGTAGGAAATCATGAACTTCCACTTGGCTCTGCCTCTTGTCGCTCACTATGTTTTTCTCTTAATATCTCTTCTATGCTTTGCTTCGCCATCTATTTGCTCAGACCTAACAAGTACGTCTCGGGCTGCTTTTCTCTGTCTCTCCTTTCCCTTTATCTTACCTGTGAGTATTAAGTTCTCCGGGCCTGCCTTCCTCATTACGTGTCCCAGGAACCTTATTTGCTGCTTCCTGATACTTGAGTTTTCTTCTTGCTTACATCATTTCCAACACGTGCTCCGCCCATGCTATCCCCAGCATCCTTCTGTGAAACCACATTTCTGCTGCCTCGAGCCTCTCCTTCATCCTTGATGAAATCGTCCAGCATTCACTTCTATACAGAAGGACAGATATCACATAGCAATCCAGCACTCTTTTCGTTGTTTCTAATGAGATTTTCCTGTCTTTCAGTAAACTGGTCAGCGATAAAGGATACGCAACTTTTATGAAAAGAAAACTGCAAGAAACTGGCATGAACATGAATTTTAAAGAAAAGACTTTATCTCCTGTTCTGTTTTATCAGGTGATAAAGGAATTAATCTTCTTTTACTTTTACGTGGCCTGTTCCTTCGATCATGGTTCTCCACGTCTCCCTATCCCTTGTGGCTCTTAGTATGTTTGCTCCTGTTACACCTCATAAGCCCCGTTCCGTCATCCACCTGATCAGGCCCTACAAATATGTTACCCGCTGCCTTCCTCTGTCTCTTTTTCCTTCTATCTGGCCTGTCAGTATCAGGTTCTCTAAGCTCTCCTTCCTTACTGCGTGTCCCAGGAACAAAGGAATTAATATTCGATAAAAAAGAAGAGGAGATAAAGAGTGTCCTTGAAAATTCGTGTTCATCTTAGTTTCTTGCTGTTTTCTTTCCATAAAATTTACATATTTTCCATCGCAGATATTGACCCACCCTATCATACCTATTTTTATATTCAGTGGGTGCTAACACTGTGAAACTTGATACAAGATTGCCAATTTTTAAAAATATTTATCACAGAATCTGCATTTCGAGTTAACAATTTTTCAGTATGTATGCTTGGTAATTTCAAGTTAGCAAGCATTAGTTCTGTGCAGCAAGTATAAAACCGTTAGTTTCAGCTTTTAAATACCTGCACTATGTAGCCACTACTGAGTAGGGGATTTGTCTGGATCAACCTGTTTGGTACGGGCATAGTATTGACCGTGAAGAGGATTATCGTACCATCGGTTTTGCATTTATTCTTATTAATTAATAGAGATATCTATGATTTCCAGTTCAAGGTCCTTTTATTCTGATAATTTCTTGATCTTCAAATATACATTACAACCTACGAGGTGTCGCACGTCAATCAGAAAGCACTTTTAGTGATCTTTGATCACGATGTCTGGTGATTAGATTTCGTTGTTCAATTTGAATGTATTGTATAATCCCATAAATTTGTTACAGGTCCCGTTTCTATAACCGGGTCTGGATGATGGTCCTACCAGTTTCTTGAAGTTTCATTTTCGTAAAAGTTGCATATTTCCCAGTGCGGATACCGCCCCACTCTATCATGCCGAGTTTTATATTCAGTGGGTGCCAATACCGTGCTACCTGTTTTTCTTACGAGGAGTTTTCTTTTTTCAATCGGAGACACTTGCATTATAAGGTGAGAAATGGCATCATGACATGTCCAGTATTTTTGTTAAAAAAGAATAGACAAACTAAGAGCATGCACATTTCACATGGACAAAGGCCATCATTTTGAGCTGTACTTACCTCTAAAAAATGCAATTATTATTATTATTATTATTATTATTATTATTATTATTATTTCTTTTGATTTCTGTTGTATACTCAAGTATTTCTGGATGCTAACCAGAGACCTAAGGTCTAAATGGCATCATTACATTTCATTGGCGATTTTCGTAAAAAACAAAAGAAGTCGCAACCTAAGAGCAGGCACATTCCATATGGATAAAGGCTATCAATGTTTTGTATTTCATGAAGGAATGGGCTACAAGGGATTTCTTTAGTGAGTCTATTGGAAACACGAATTACAACTGGAATTTTTAATTTCCAGTTCAAGGTCCACTTATTTTGATAGTCTTTTTATTTTATCTTCAAACATACATTAAGACCCATGGGGTGTTCCACGTCGATCAGAAAGCACTTTCTGTGATCTTTGGTCACGATGTCTGGTGATTAGGTTTGGTTCTTCAATTTGTATGTATTGTATACTCCCATAAAATTGTTACTGTTTTTGTAACTGGGTCTGGTGATGTCTGGGTTATGTTCATACTAGTTTCTTGCAGTTTCCTTACCGTAAAAATTGCATATTTCCCACTGCAAATATTGACCCACATGCCAATTTGTATATTCAGTGGGTACACCGTACAACCTGATACGATATGCATTTCGAGCTAATACAAGTTTTCAGTATGTGTTCTTGAGTATATTTAAGTTTTCAGTCATTAGTCCTTTGAAGCGAGAAAAAATCTTCCTTATCCTCTGCTGCATTATTATTATTATTATTATTATTATTATTATTTGTATGTGTCTGTGTGTGTGTGTGTGTGTACGTGTGCGTGTGCGTGTGCGCGCGTTTGTGCGTGTGACATCATCTTGCTAGACAGTAATTTTAAAAACCCAGTTACCAAGTACCCTCCGTGGTCAGTGAGTAGGAGAGTCATCTATTTACATTTGGGGTATTTCGTTCAGTCAGACAGGATTTTGTGGATTATATGTGCACTTTCACAAAATTTCATGTTTGGAAACTCTGAGATCCTGTTATGTTGAAGACTTTTTCTTCCAAGATTTTTCATAGCCTTCCTTATCTTACCAAATGGCCCTGTCAAAACAGGGATAATCTTTTATTATTATTATTATTATTATGTCATTTTTCATCATAATTCGATTTCTGCTATGGTGGCATTACCTACCAAGTCTGCAGGAAGACCTAAGGCTGGTCGTAGTGAGTTGTTATGGCTCCATTTAATTTTTCTCCCCTAACATCCCTAGCGTTACGTAGACAAAGTTCTTCTTAGTGTGTGGGCAGGACTTAACATGATAATTTTTTGTATGACTCTAAGGCTGGGGATTCCAGGGATTCTTTCAATGTGTTGCTTTGTTCCATTCTTTATCATTCCAAGTGCACCTACTATTACGGGTACGAATCTTGTTTTTAATTTCTAGGTCTACATATTTTGACAGTTTTTCGAATTCCTTTATTGCTATGTAGACAAGCCATATTATTTCCTGGGCAAGTTTTCTCCTTCTGGTTTTTAACAATAATGTCCGGCCTATTTGCTTCAATTGTTATGTCTGTGTAGATGGTGTAATCCCATAGGATGGTGACATCTTCTATTTCTGTAACCGGTGCTGGGTGATGTTCATACCACTGTTTATTTACATATTTTCCATTGTGTTTGCACATTGTCCAGTGTAAATATTTCCCAACTCTATCCTGAGGATGTTTATATTCATTTGGGGCAAGCACAGAACAGCCTGAGATTAGGTGGTCTATTGTTTCTTGGTGTTTATCACAAAACCTGCATTTTGGATCCATAATATTATGCATAATATTTGCCTGAAATTTTCTAGTGAGAAGACTTTGGTCTTATGCTGCAAGAATAAAGCCTTCAGTTTCAGACTTTAATCCAGATGCACGTAACCATCGATGAGTATTAACTTTGTCAACATTAGATTTATTGGCACGTTCTGAATATTGGCCATGCAGAGGTTTGTCTTGCCAGCGCTGTTTCATCTGTTCAAGAGCTTTATCTTTGGCTTTCATTTTCATATTTTTTGCCGCAATAGTTGGTTCTTGGCTTCTGTTTTGCTTTTCTACAGAATCAACTAACTGTATATCTTGTTTGTATTTACTGCCTTCTTTTATGATTGAATATATTTTCTTTCTTTCTTCATGTTGCCTTACTAATTGTATCATCCAATCCTTTGTTGTTTCTATGTATGTTAGTAAGCCAATAGTTTCTGTCTTGTATGACAATTCCAGCTGAATAAGACCTCTTCCACCTTTACGGGGTATGCATAGACGGTCTACATCAGCCTTTGGATGATGCATCTTATGCTTAGAAAGAAGATTTCTTGTTTTAGAATCCATTCGCCTGATGTCGTTTAGAGTGCAGTATAAGATGCTGAAGCTATATTGGACAACTGGGATTGCAAGGCTATTAATGGCCATAACTCTGTTCTGAGAATTCAATTCAGTTTTTAATATCATTCGTAGCCTGCTATAGTACTCTTTACGCTCTATTTCTTTCATTTTTTTATAGTGAATGTTTTCGTTCTCATTTACACCTAGGTATTTATAAGCTTCTTCTGGTTTCAATTCTTTTATTGTTACAGCAGGGTCTAAGCTAATTGAGGATGTTTCTTGTATTGATCCAGGTAAAACTGTAGCTTTAGCACATTTATTCAAATGGAATTTCATTCCAATGTCTTCACTGAAACATTTTACAGTTTGCAGAAGACCTTCCAGCTCATTATCATTCTTAGCATATAACTTTAATTCATCCATGTAAAATAGATTTCTCATTTTCTTTTGGCCTATTTTATAACCACATTCTGTCTTATTAAGTTGACTGGTTAGTGCTATTAATGATATGCAGAATAGTAATGGAGACAAAGAATCACCTTGAAATATACCTCTTTTGATGTTTATTTCATCAGACTTATAGGTTCCATTTATATGATTGCGGTAAAGGGTTGTTTTCCATATAGACATGCACTGTTTGATGAAATTGATAATGACGGGCGATATCTTGTATATATTTATTATTGAATATTTTTTCTTTCTGTATTCATGTTGTTTGATTAATTGTGTCATCTAGTCTTTTGTTTTTTCTATGTATGTTAGTAAGCTAATAGTTGTTGTCCTGTATGACAATTCTAGCTGGATGAGACCTCTTTCACCTTCTTTACGGGGTATGTGTAGACATCAGCCTTTGGATGATGCATTTTATGTTTAGAAAGAAGCTTTCTTGTTTTAGAATCCATTCGTCTGATGTCATTTAGAATCCAGTTCAAGATGTTGAAACTATATTGAACCCCTGGGATGGCAAGGTTATTAATGGCCATGACTCTGTTCTGAGAATTCAATTCAGTCTTTTAATATTAGTCGTAGGCTTATATAGTACTCTTTACGCACTATTTCTTTCGTTTTTTTTATGGTGAATTTTTTCACTCTCAGTTACGCCTAGATATCTATAAGCTTCTTCTTGCTCTAAATCTGTTATTGTTGCAGCAGGGTCTAAGTTAATTGAGGATGTTTGTTGTAGCGATCCTCATAAAACCGTAGCTCTAGCATATTTATTCAAATTGAATTTCATTCCAATGTCTTCACTTAAGTATTTTACAGTTTGCAGAAGGCCTTTCAGCTTATTTTCATTCTTAGCATACAACTTTAATTCATCCATGTAAAATAGATGGCTTATTTTCTTATGAGCTATTGAATAACAACATTTTGTCTTGTTAAGTTCACTGGTTAATGCTATTACTAATATGCAAAATAGTAAGGGAGATAAAGAATCACCTTGAAATATACCTTCTTTGCTGTTTATTTCACCAGACTTATATGTTCCATTCATAAGATTGAGGGTTGTTTTTCATATAGACATACATTGTTTGATGAAATTGATGATGACGGGTGATACGTTGTACATATTTAAAGTCTTGGAATGTGGTACACTATCGAATGTCATACGATAGTCTATCCAGGCAGTACTTAGCATTGAATCAGTTTTCCAAGATCATCCTCTTAATAAGTAATTGGTGTTTACATCCGTAACAGCCACGTTTGCACTCTTTTTGTTCAAGCGGTGGTATGTCATTTCTTTCCAAGAAGAAATATGTCTGTTTTGTTAAAATAGATGTTAATAGTTTCTATTTTGTGAAGAGACATGTAATTGGTCTGTAGCTTTTTGGATTATTTATGTCACTATTCTTGGGTAGAAGAAATGTAATTCCTTTGGTCATCCATGCAGGAATTTTAGTGCGATCGTTGACCATTATTTGAAGTTCTATTTTTTATGTGCTGTGTTTAAATAATAGGGCCAAAAGTTAGGAGTATTATCTATTCCAGAAAATTTCCAATTGTGTGCTTTTTTCAGTTCACATTTATAATTCTTTTATGTGATTCCAACCCATGTCTTTTCTGGTTTCTTTCTCATTCGTTCAATTTCTTGCGCAATCCAATGTACTTCCTTGCTATGTTCTTTAGGGCAAGCCCATATCTTTTCCCAGAACTGTGTAACTTCTTCCATTCTGGGTGGGGGGACTGTCACTTCAATTCTTTTTTTACCTATTTCCCTGTAAAATCTCTTTGTATCGGTTTGAAAGATCTTGTTTTGTCTGTAAAATCTTGATCTTTTCTCATAGCGTCTTATTCTTTGAGCCTTCAGTTGTATTTTTTGCTTTATTTTTTCCTTAGTTGATAGGACTTCATTTTCATTTCTAATGTTGTATTTTCTTTCGACTCTTCTGCTTTTCCTAGTTCTTACATTTATTCCTCTACTCAATTTATCCAGTACTGATAGTTCACTTCTAAGTTATTCGATTTCATTTTCTATTTTTCTTTTCCAAGGTAGATCTTCATGTCTGCAAGACTGCCTTGTTTTTAATTTGATGTTTAATTTTTTTGTTGCTGCTATTGCTGATGCATATATTGCTTCATCGAGATTTGTATGAGTGTCTTCATCCAAGATTAATTTGAGTGCTGCATTGTAGAGTTTAATAGTTCGGAGGTTATGCATTGTTGGTTGTAATTTTGGGAGCTGTTCTCGTTCCTTCATTGTAATATTTTGTATTTGACTTAGATGGTTCTTTATTTCTTCCTTGGCTTCTTGTATTCTGTTCTTGCGCAATCCAGTCTGCTTCTTTGTTATGTTCTTTAGTGTAAGCCCATATTTTGTTCTAGAACTGCATAATCTCTTCAATTTTTGGGGTGCTGTTACTTCACTTCTTTTTTTACCTATTTCCCTGTAAAATTTCTTTGCATCGGTTTGAAAAATCTTGTTTTGTCTGTAGAATCTTGATCTTTTCTCATAGCGTCTTATTAATTGAGCCTTCAGTTGTATTGCTTGCTTTACTTTTTCCTTAGTTGATAGAACATTATTTTCATTTCTAATGTTGTATTTTCATTCGACTCTTCTGCCTTTTCTCGTTCTTACATGTATTTCTCTTGTCAGTTCATTAAGTACTGATGATTCATTTCTAAGTTGCTCGATTTCTTTTTCTATTTTTCTTTTCCAAGGTGGATCTTCATGCTTGCGAGACTGCCTTGTTTTTAATTTGATGTTCAACATTTTTGTTGCTGCTATTGCTGATGCATATATTGCTTTATTGAGATTTATATGAGTGTTTTCTTCATCTATAATTAATTTGAGTGCTGCATTGTAGAGCTTAATAGTTTCGAAGTTATGCTTTGTTGGTTGTAATTTTGGGAGTTGTTCTCGTTCCTCCATTGCAATATTTTGTATTTGACTTATATGGTTTTTGATTTCTTCCTTGGCTTCTTGTATACTGTTCTTGTTTTCCGTAAAATAATTCTGTTCAATGTGTACTGAACTCGTTTTATTTTCGTCATGTAACTGACTCAGATCACACCTTTCCAGCACTTTTAAACTTACAGCATTATCTTCACAGTGATTTGTGTGTATCACGGTTTCTACATTATGACCTGTGATTTGTGTGATGCTATTACTTTTTATTTCTGATTCCGGTTCCTTTTCATATTTTGTTGATTTGTCTATTCTGGTTGTAATTCTTATTATTTCATTAATTTCAGCCTCTGTCAATCGGTTTTTTGCATGATGTATTTTCGTACATTGGCTAATTTATTTTCGTCAATGTACTTTTTGTTTGTTTGTCCAACCTTTTCTCGCCAAATGATGTTTGGCAAGTCATGTTTTTTTGAGGTTTAAGTAACGCTTCATGAAATGCAGTCATAACGGCTCTGTACTCGTCACGAGACGATTTTATTTCTTCTTTCTTTAAATTTACGGTTATGGATCTAGATGGAGAATTTTCAAAGCCATCATTAGGATTATCCTGGTTGTAGAGACCTGAAGATTCATTCTTTGTGTAGGTGTTTGTTCCTATGGTATATTATTCAACCTCAGGTAGGTTCCCTCCTGAAGGACGGGCTCCCTATTTATCCACTGGAAGGGCCATACTGGACCTTTTATTTCTATTTGTAATTCTTATACTATTACCATGAGTGACGCACGGGTCCAAAAGTCCACCCAAAGTTGCCCGGTACGTTGGGTAGCGGTCTTTTACAAACAGGGTTCCGAAACCTGTAGGGGATCCTTTGTGACCTCATAACGCAGTAGCCATTCATTCCTCGGCACGATTAACACCTTGAGTTGCAGGTTGTTATTTGGAGTATTCCGTCTTCTAAATGGGTTGCTAAGCGACAGTTTACAGAGACGCAATTGGAATTCAAAGAAAATGACGCTGGTTAAAAAAAAAAAAAACCTTGGGATAAACAGTCTCTCAACGAAAGAAAACATCACTACCCTAGAGTATTTTATTAAAAACAAAAAATTGTTACTACCATCACTAGTCCTTGTAACAAAAATAATTTTGAAGAAAAAAAATTAATTAAAAAAGAAAAGTTGACATACGTTTAAGTTTGTTTCTGGTGAAAAATTTAAAAATAATAATAATAATTGTTATTATTATTTACGCATATTAAATATTTCCTACACACTATAAATTACTCTTTTCTCATATATGTTGTTCAATATATACAATTAGGTACAGGAATGATATTTACGCTGCGTTATATTGACCTAGTGAAGAGCTATAGTTTGATACGATCCAGGTTAGAAATAGATTTGGGGTATCGACAGAACGGTTATCCCATCCAGTAAGGATGGATTTAGACTTGAATGCCAATACTCTGTGCATACTGCATCAACTTTTACTAGTATTTTTTCTTTAGAAGAAGAAGAAGAAGAAGAAGAAGAAGAAGAAGAAGAAAATTGCAGAGACATCGACAATAATAAATTTGGGGAGGGGATGATTAGGAAAAATGATGAAAAGAAATATCGATTATTTTTTTTATAAGAATCGACACGAAAATTTCCGCTATTCTTTTGTAGAGAATTAAATAGAAAGAATTGCCTGGAAGAGATTAATGTTGTCAAGCACGCGCGTACACTGCGCGCATGAGGATTTGCAAGAAGATCGTCTCGTGGAACATGTATGCATATGCGCTTGACACTCCGAAATTGAAGCCTTCTGTTTATTTCCACGAAGCAAAATGGTACAGTTGGATAGAAAATATTTGCAGACACATTTTTTTAAATATAGGCATCAGTACTCTCTACGCAGGATGTGCGTTGTGGTACAGTGGATATCGGCTCGGAACGTAAAACCGGGGAGCCGAGTTCGAATTCCATTTGAATCCATTGTATTCACTTACACGCAAATACCCTTGGGAAAGGTATTAATCCGTCACTTCCTTCCAGTTATGGGTTAAATAGCAGGACAGATTGGGTTCTATAGCCTTGGTCGGCAACCAGTCTACCGCAGAAAGCAATGGCAACCTACTAATCATCTGCCCAGTCAGTCATGTCTCTTTCGAGACATGATCGCCCAAGCGTGTATCACGACTGACTGACTCTCTCTGCAGCGGGGATAAAAAAATTCTATGCAGATCCTCTCTCAACGTGGCTTGTTATTCAAAATTTCAGTCGCTACTGGTCAAACATATCTGTAACTGAGTTCACATCCATTTTTTGGTCTCGGCTTAGAAAGCATTGGTTTAATATTTTCGCAGTGATGGATTCAATATGTATGTTATTTATATGCTATCTTCCTTGTTATGGCAACATTTTGGCTATTGTGGCTTCAAGTCTTCATCAGTTTGCCGATTCAGGTAATTCAAACTTACCATTTATTTAATAAGATAAATATTATGCATGCTTTTATTTAGAAAATATTATTGTTATTTTTGTCATTGTTTATTATTGTTATTGGTCAAGTTTGTGGTAGTCAACCATATAATTTGGAAATCCTTTCTTAACAACGTGCTTACCGTGTTCGGATCATAAAACATGCACATTATTCTGCAAAAATACATAATACTACATATTTGTGTATATTTCTTCGGTGAGTTAGTATTTACAGTATTTACATTATTCGGGATATGTCCTCATCTTTGTTGCCATTCTTACGAAGTTTCGGCCTTCTTCAGGAATTTCGAACCAAACTCTTTATTACAGTCCCTGGGTATATAATTTTCATTGGCAATCATGTGTTATCTCCCTCTAACACTGCAAGTTACTTGTTCTCTACTGCTGTATCCTGGTATTGAACTCACAAATCTTTGGGTCAAGTCACAAGATGAACATTTAATTTGTTGAAAATACGCATATAATTAGACAAAAAAATAATAAACGAAAACTTAAAATTCTAGAAGCTATCTACATTAAACAGTTTAAACCTAACCTAAATAAAATAAATTTTGACACCTCTACTAATATACTTCAATGCCTATAATCGACGGGAGAGGTCATAGTGATTATACTTACCCCCTATACCATAGTAGCAGCAGTTCCCAGACCAATCCCTCATGCCACTATACACTCAATTGAACAAAGAACCCACTACCACCATTCCTTCTCGGCCTACAGCCATGTGCGACACAAAAAATGGACCTAATTTTCTCTGTATACCTCCACTCTGTTAATAATAATCTAAATGTTCTATGTTCACTGAACATTAAATGTTCATCCTTTGATAATGGCTTATGTAAGCCAAAAGCTCAGACCTGATGAAAAAATCAACAATTATTGCGATTTCTTGTCGTCTTTCCATGACAACACTATCAAGCTAATGAGATCATACGAATGGATCTTACACAAAATAAATAGACAGAACTTGTCTATATTATTCAATGAAACATGTATTAATGAAAAAATGCTGCGAAAATACACACAATATATATATATATATATATATATATATATATATAAGGTATTAACACATCACCTCAGCAACAGAAAAAATCCTTTCAGAAACTGGAGAAAAATCAGTCTAATTTTCCTTTTTAAATAGATTTGCAAAGAAATTAAAAAATAAAATAAAAAATAAAAAAGATAAAACAAAATAAAATCAAATAAACAAGAAAATAAAAAATTGACATCGGCTGGGTTCGCAAAAAAAGGAAAGAGTAACTTAAAAATTAACAGACAGCCGCGTTGAATTGATGTAAGGTTAAGCAACACGGAAAAAAGGTGGGAGATAAGAGAGATAAAGGAAGGAAGGGATGGAAAAAGAAAAGAAAAGAAAGAAAAATTTTTTTATATATTACAGGCAAAATATGGTTTTCAAATTTCTTTTCTTATGTATATAAGAGTGGTCTACTTTAAATACTCTAAAAACAACTTTTTAATTGAAATCACATTTTGTCGTGATTTACTCGTTAAAGGCCAGTTTCACGCTGTGTGATTTAAAAAAAAGCCGTTTATTTATTTTTGAACGCTAGAATATTTTCATGTATAATGCTATATTATGAAAAATATAACTATAAGGCTGAAGATTTTGCCTGTTGATATCGAATACTCTGATTACAAAAACTGCTTGCCTTAAAGGACTTAACTCCAGGAAATACCCTGGAAGACCCTTTTTGGCGTCATAGAATTTTTGCTTATATATATATATATATATATATATATATATATATATATATATATAATGAACCTTCCAGCGTATATAGATATAGATAGACAGAAATGATGAACTACAAACATTTCAATTCTGTGCTTTTAGATAGATAATACAATTTTCTCATATCTCTGTATAGTAATGTCTGCCTCCCTAATTACCTATCGATCGATCGAGATATTGATTACTTTTGTTTGTCTCATCTCTTATTCACCTCTCCGTCTTTCGGCAAATAAGTAATCCAGATTTAATATAAAAGCCACCTCCTTTCATTGATCAAGACACCGATCAATTTTCCTCGCACCCAACCATGCATAAGAGCAAAGGCAATTGATTTAGCTTAATCGATAGCAGCCATTATTCGATCACTTATTGTCAGCCACTATTCGGCGACACCCTCTCGCCGCCACCACACAAATAGACATTGTCTCGCTTTTAATTCTTTTCTGCAGAATTATTTAGTCTGACACAAGGAAAACATTTTAGGCCTCTACTGAGTTTCAAAATCTCTACATTAATTATGGTTCTTGGGAACTATTCCGCTAACATTTATCTATAGCAAGATGCCTTTTTATTAAAACTGGCATAAGGCGTAAAGCCATAAATATGGAGTACTTAACAAGTATAAAACGTTCTGGACCGTTTTTTCGACCATTTCAGAGTGTGTTTTTTAAATCATTTCACTTCAAGCATGGCGGTACCGCCACTGATGTGCAGGGGGCTATATAAGACAGTTAAAGTTTTAGGTTAAAGTTTTAGGAGGAGAGTAAAGACAAAGACGAACCAGTTACAGGGGGTTTCAGAAAAAGGGCAGGAGAAGCATGGAAACACACGTGCGAAGACATTTGCGAAGGTAGAGAGAAAGGAAAATGACAAGATACACGGGGTGATATAGAAAGTACTGGAGTCAAGTGAATAAGAGGTTGGAATTGACATTCCTGGGGTTGTAGCCGCCAGAAAAGCAAGTATATGGAAGAGAGTTCTACAGGACGGAAGTGCAAGAAAAGAAGCTGATGGAGTAGAATTTTTACCTTTTTTTTTTATGTATAGAATGTGATAAAAATTTAGTTAATTCTTCGCTGTTATTAAATTTTGTACCACCTAGAATCTTTTTAAATATATTTATATTTAAAAGTCTACGGCTATATCGTGTTGAATACACCGGTTCCCGTCCGATCACCGAAGTTAAGCAACATCGAGCCTCGTCAGGACTTAAATGGGTGACCATTTGGGAATTCCAGGTGCTGTAAACGTAAGAACCAAGAATGGTCCACCGGTTCTCTAGGTTTGGGAGTTAGGTGCAGGGTTAACAACCCCTGCCTCGTAAAAAACAGTTTGTTACAGAAACAGTAACAAAAAGTTGCTGCCCTATGCACCATCTGGGTGTGATAGATAAATGAAGATGATATATTAAAAATTCTTACGGAAAGTTACGAAATGGTATTATTGTGTCGTCGTTCGTACCATGTGACATCCGGTCGTCCGGATATATAAAAGACAATGTGCACGTAGCACGGTGGTTATCATTATCACGGACTTCTGGAAATAACACCGACTTCTGCGAGAAACTATAAATATTGTATAAACATCTTGGTTGTACCACTATGTCAATAAACTATTTTATCTACATTTCTCTGTGTATCTCTTCATTCCACGATAAAACAGGTATTAACCGACATATTTAGTTAAATTTATTTTTTTGGTACTCGTATCTGAGAAGATATTGTTTTTGTTTTTTTTTGTAATTAAACAGTACATTTATATATATATATTCACCGGTTTAAATATTGGACAAATCTGCCGGAAGAAAGATATTTTCCAAACAAAACTTATATATATATATATATATATATATATATATATACTGTTTAATTATAGAAGAAACAGTGACGCTACATTTGTAGGTGTTGTGAACCCGGAATAGGTCCGGAAGACAACTCGAACTCGGGAGTTAGTGAAACATTTATATTAAACGGAAAACAAATACAAGGGTGTTACACGTCAGTCTGATTGCCTAGTATTAGACCGGGGTGGCTCAACCGAACTCAACTCCACTCCGAGGGGCATATTCTCACGATATTCATAATAATAGGAAGAGTTCATTATAGTCCAAAAAGAGTAGGTACCATAACAGTAGGTTAAAATGCTCAATATCAGAGATAGAACGTATGCAAATAGTAAAAAGTTAAAGCAGCGAAAGTCTGTTTCATGCTTAAACCCAAGCTTCAGGAGATTGGCAACTGGGTCTCACCCATTCACAGTTAGGTTAGCCAAATGCAGACGACAATTCTACTCCTTCAGCTTCTTCTCTCGCACTTCCCGCCTGTGGAACTCGCTCCCATATTCTTGCTTTCCTGACGGCTACAACCGCCAGGAATTTAATGCAATGTCAATTCTCATCTATTGACCGCTTGACTCTAGTTCTTTCCCACCCCGTATATCCTTTCCTTTCTCTCCACATTTGAAGCTGTCATCACACCTGTATTCTCGTCCTTCTATTGCTCCTTTCTAACTGGTTCGTCTTCCTCTTCACTCTCTTCTAATTAATCGTTTTACACTTATGTAGCACCCTGTACATCAGTGGCATTACCGCCTTGCTCGGGGTGATACGATTAAAAAAGAAAAAAAAAAGAAAAAAAAAGAAAAAAAAAAGATGGCCTGACTGTTACTACTAGAATTTGACTTCAATATTTATATTGTAGCAGAGACTAACCTCGGCAAGCCAAGAGGGCCATCGTTGGGTGTATGCTTTGATAAGGTGTGTGTAACAACTCACTTGCCGCCTTTGTTTTCACTCGTGCCTTTCCATCGACGTAAACAGTTCGAATCTGTTACCAAATGTAACACCGAAATCTGTTAATGAATGGCAAGATTTACACCTTTTATTGCTGCATCGAGCTCGGCCAAATTTATATGCTTGGCATCTTCAGCTGGACGCAACCAATTAGCATCTTCCACAATGCTCCCATTCTTTGCATATTTCTTGAATGTTTTTGTGGTGCAAATCAATGTTTCGTCCACGAACGTGGTACCTATGCAGCGTGTCAGCCGGTGCTGTAGAATCTGAAAGACTGTCCTTTTGCAGTGATATTGTGCCGATAGACCACCTCTGACACCGAACTTTGTTTTCTGGCTGCGATAGTCTTGATACTTCTATGACGGCGTTCCACAATTCCATTCCCAACCGGTACATGAGCCCATCTGAATCTCAGATGTATCCCTAAGGACAGTCTTTCGGGGAGTGTGGAGACGGCGAATCGACGAGCTTCGGTCGGAAGGATAATCAGACAGAACTTTGTGGTAATAGATTTTGTGTTCACTCGTGCCTTTCCACTTAGGGTGTCCGATATCCATCGATGTACACAGATCGCATCTGTAATCGAATGTAATACCGAAGCCTGCCATTGAATGGCCAGATTAACATCTTTTAGCGACAAACTATTTCGGCAGGTGAGTTGTTACACACTTCTTAGCAAAAAATACACCCGACTCTGGCTCTTCTGGGTCGCGGAGTTAAGTCACTGCTACATATATATAAAGCATTTTCTCTGAAAATATAACCAATTTTAAACACACACACACGCACACACACATTTATTATTACATATGAAATATGGTGAAAAGAAAAGGAGGAGGAAACTAAAAGCTTTATTATCCGTGGGCTCAACTATATACGATACATAAACCCTTGTTTCTCAATCTATCTGATGTGGCGTACCGGAAGTTTTTTTTTAATAAGTTAGAGACCACCAAGTGAAGATTTACATTCCAGCTGGAGGTGGTTGGGAGCACTGTGCCTCCCCAATATTTTTTAAATACGCATCGAAACTATTAATCTAAAGAATTTAATGCTAATTGGATTTTTTTTCTGAACGAGATAAAAAAGATATTAAAATAGAAAGAGGGAAAAAAGATCAGAAATTAAGACGAGACATCAAGAAAATGAAAAGTAAGGGGAAAAGGAAAGATACAAAAGAAATAGAAAGTGAAGGGGAAAATAAGTGAAAAATTGTGGAGGAAAGAGGCAATAGAAATGGCGAATAGAGAAAAATTTTAAATGTTGGTCGGAAGTGAATTGCAGACAGATATTAACATCGGTTACATTGTAAACGCTCGAAACTTTTAGCATTTTTATAAAAAAGAAATGCACTTTTATAAAAAAAAAGGAAAAGAAAGAGGAAAAAGAAAAGATAAAGATGGAGTAAAAAGAAAATAAAGAGGAAAATGTGAGAAAATGTAGAGAAGAAAGAAAATGGAGAAACGGTGGAAATAGTTAAGACATAAATTTTAAATTTCGACCGGAAGTAAATTGCAGAGAGATGTAAACATCAGTTACACTGTTTCAACTTAAATATTTTGGCATTAAAAAAATGATGAAATCCCAGACACAAGCAGAAAAGTTATTCATAAAACGTAAAATAAAAAATGTTAGAAAAAAAAACAACGCGAAGATAAAAAATTCATTAGACCTGATAAAAGAAATTGGAAAGATAAAATAAATTAAAATAAAAATACAAATAAAATAAAATAGAATAAAACAAATTAAAATCAAATAATATAAAAAAATAAAATAAACCCCAAAATATATAATAATAATAATAATATTAATAATAATAATAATATTAACAATATTAATAATAATAATAATAATATTTATTCAGACTGATACAAAGAGATTTTACAGGGAAATAGGTAAAAAAAGAATTAAAGGGACAGTACACCCCAGAATGAAAGAAGTCACACAGTTCTGGGAAAAGATATGGTCTTGCCCTAAAGAACTTAGCAAGGAAGTACATTGGATTACGCAAGAGATAGAACGAATGAAAAATAAACCCGAATAGACATGGTCTGGAATTACAGAAGATGATGTTAAATTTGCACTAAAAAAAGCACACAATTGGAAATTCCCAGGTATAGATAAAATTCCTAACTTTTGGTTATATTATTTAAATGCAGCACATAAAAAACTAGCCAAAGAACTTCAAGAAATGGTTGACGATCCCACTAAAATTCCTGCATGGATGACCAAAGTAATTACATTTCTTCTACCCAAGAATGGTGACACAAACAACCCGAAAAACTACAGACCAATTACATGTCTTCCGACAACATATAAACTATTAACATCTATTTTAACAAAACAGACATATTTATTCTTAGAAAGAAATGACATGATACCGCTTGAACAAAAAGGGTGCAAACGTGGCTGTTATGGTTGTAAAGACCAATTGCTAATTAACAAAATGATCCTGGGAAACGGCTACAGTACAAAGAAAAATCTTAGTACTGCCTGGATAGATTATCGAAAGGCATTCGATAGTGTGCCACATTCCTGGATTTTAAAGACTTTAAATATATACAAGATATCACCCGTCATCATCAATTTCATCAAACAGTGCATGTCTATATGGAAAACAACCCTTTACCTCAATCATATAAATGGAACCTATAAGTCTGATGAAATAAACATCAAAAGAGGTATATTTCAAGGTGATTCTTTATCTCCCTTACTATTCTGCATATCATTAATAGCACTAACCAGTCAACTTAATAAGACAGAATGTGGTTATAAAATAGGCCAAAAGAAAATAAGCCATCTATTTTACATGGATGACTTAAAGTTATATGCTAAGAATGATAATGAGCTGGAAGGTCTTCTGCAAACTGTAAAATGCTTCAGCGAAGACGTTGGAATGAAATTTAATTTGAATAAATGTGCTAAAGCTACAGTTTTACGTGGATCAATACAAGGAACATCCTCAATTAGCCTAGACCCTGCTGTAACAATAAAAAAATTGAAACCAGAAGAAGCTTATAAATACCTAGGTGTAAATGAGAGCGAAAACATTCACCATAAAAAAATGAAAGAAATAGTGCGTAAAGAGTACTATAGAAGGCTACGAATGATATTAAAAACTGCATTAAGTTCACAGAACAGAGTTATGGCCATTAATAGCCTTGCAATCCCAGTTGTCCAATATAGCTTTAACATCTTAAACTGGACTCTAAACGACATCAGGCGAGTGGATGCTAAAACAAGAAAGCTTCTTTCTAAGCATAAGATGCATCATCCAAAAGCTGATGTAGACTGTCTATACATACCCCGTAAAGAAGGTGGAAGAGGTCTTATTCAGCTGGAATTGTCATACAAAACAACAACTATTGGCTTACTATCATACATAGAAACAACAAAGGATTGGATGATACAATTAGTAAGGCAACATGAAGAAAGAAAGAAAAAATATTCAATAATAAAAGAAGGCAGTAAATACAAACAAGATTTACAGTTAGTAGATTCTGTAGAAAAGCAAAACAGAAGTCAAGAACCAACTATTGCGTCAAAAAATATGAAAATGAAAGCCAAAGATAAAGCTCTTGAACAGATGAAACAGCGCTGGCAAGACAAACCTCTGCATGGCCAATATCCAGTACGTGCCAATAAATCCAATGTTGACAAAGTTAATACTCATCGATGGTTACGTGCATCTGGATTAAAGTCTGAAACTGAAGGCTTTATTCTTGCAGCACAAGACCAAAGTCTTTTCACGAGAAACTTTCAGGCAAATATTATGCATAATAATATGGATCCAAAATGCAGGTTTTGTGATAAACACCAAGAAACAATAGACCACCTAATCTCAGGCTGTTCTGTGCTTGCCCTAAATGGACATAAAAATCGCCACGATAGAGTTGGGCAATATTTACATTGGGCAATGTGCAAACATTATGGAAAAGCTGTAAACAAACACTGGTATGAACATCACCCAGCACCGGTTACAGAAATAGAAGATGTAACCATTCTATGGGATTACACCATCTACACAGACAGAAAAATTGAAGCAAACAGGCCAGACATTATTGTTAAAAACCAGAAGGAGAAAACTTGTCTATTAATTGATATGGCTTGTCCAGCGGATTGTAACATAGCAATAAAGGAATTTGAAAAACTGTCAAAATATAAAGACCTGGAAATTGAAATAGAAAAAATGTGGAAATTTAAAACAAGAGTTGTGCCAGTGATAGTAGGTGCACTTGGAATGATAAAAAATGGAACAAAACAACACATTGAAAGAATCCCTGGAAACCCCAGCTTAAGAGATATACAAAAAATTGTCTTATTAAGTACAGCCCACACACTAAGGAAAATTTATCTATGTAATGCTGGGGATGATAGGGAAGATAGAAAAACATGAAATGGAGCCATAACAACACGCCACTACCTGCCTTAGGTCTCCCCGCAGACTTGGTTGGTAGTGAGACCAAAGCATAAATCGAAATATGATGAAAAATGACATAATAATAATAATAATAATAATAATAATAATAATAATAATAATAATAATAATAATAATCCCTTACTATTCTGCATATCATTAATAGCACTAACCAGTCAACTTAATAAGACAGAATGTGGTTATAAAATAGGCCAAAAGAAAATAAGCCATCTATTTTACATGGATGACTTAAAGTTATATGCTAAGAATGATAATGAGCTGGAAGGTCTTCTGCAAACTGTAAAATGCTTCAGCGAAGACATTGGAATGAAATTTAATTTGAATAAATGTGCTAAAGCTACAGTTTTACGTGGATCAATACAAGAAACATCCTCAATTAGCCTAGACCCTGCTGTAACAATAAAAAAATTGAAACCAGAAGAAGCTTATAAATACCTAGGTGTAAATGAGAGCGAAAACATTCACCATAAAAAAATGAAAGAAATAGTGCGTAAAGAGTACTATAGAAGGCTACGAATGATATTAAAAACTGAATTAAATTCACAGAATAGAGTTATGGCCATTAATAGCCTTGCAATCCCAGTTGTCCAATATAGCTTTAACATCTTAAACTGGACTCTAAACGACATCAGGCGAATGGATGCTAAAACAAGAAAGCTTCTTTCTAAGCATAGGATGCATCACCCAAAGGCTGATATAGACCGTATATACATACCCCGTAAAGAAGGTGGAAGAGGTCTTATTCAGCTGGAATTGTCATACAAGACAACTATTGGCTTACTAACATACATAGAAACAACAAAGGATTGGATGATACAATTAGCAAGGCAACATGAAGAAAGAAAGAAAAAATATTCAATAATAAAAGAAGGCAGTAAATACAAACAAGAATTACAGTTAGTAGATTCTGTAGAAAAGCAAAACAGTAGCCAAGAACCAACTATTGCGGCAAAAAATATGAAAATGAAAGCCAAAGATAAAGCTCTTGAAAAGATGAAACAGCGCTGGCAAGACAAACCTCTGCATGGCCAATATCCAGTACGTGCCAATAAATCCAATGTTGACAAAGTTAATACTCATCGATGGTTACGTGCATCTGGATTAAAGTCTGAAACTGAAGGATTTATACTTGCAGCACAAGACCAAAGTCTTTTCACGAGAAATTTTCAGGCAAATATTATGCATAATAATATGGATCCAAAATGCAGGTTTTGTGATAAACACCAAGAAACAATAGACCACCTAATCTCAGGCTGTTCTGTGCTTGCCCCAAACGAATATAAAAATCGCCACGATAGAGTTGGGCAATATTTACATTGGGCAATGTGCAAACATTATGGAAAAGCTGTAAACAAACACTGGTATGAACATCGTCCAGCACCGGTTACAGAAATAGAAGATGTAACCATTCTATGGGATTACACCATCTACACAGACAGAAAAATTGAAGCAAACAGGCCAGACATTATTGTTAAAAACCAGAAGGAGAAAACTTGTCTATTAATTGATATGGCTTGTCCAGCGGATTGTAACATAGCAATCAAGGAATTTGAAAAACTGTCAAAATATAAAGACCTGGAAATTGAAATAGAAAAAATGTGGAAATTGAAAACAAGAGTTGTGCCAGTGATAGTAGGTGCACTTGGAATGATAAAAAATGGAACAAAACAACACATTGAAAGAATCCCTGGAAACCCCAGCTTAAGAGATATACAAAAAATTGTCTTATTAAGTACAGCCCACACACTAAGGAAAACGTTATCTATGTAATGCTGGGGATGATAGGGAAGATAGAAAAACATGAAATGAAGCCATAACAACACGCCACTACCTGCCTTAGGTCTCCCCGCAGACTTGGTTGGTAGTGAGACCAATGCAGAAATCGAAATATGATGAAAAATGACATAATAATAATAATAATAATAATAATAATAATAATAATAATAATAATAATGGAAGAACGAGAACTATTAAACTCTACAATGCAGCACTCAAATTAATTTTGGATGAAGAAGACACTCATACAAATCTCAATGAAGCAATATATGCATCAGCAATAGCAGCAACAAAAAAATTGAACATCAAATTAAAAACAAGGCAGTCTCGCAGACATGAAGATCCACTTTAGAAAAGAAAAATAGAAAAAAGAAATCGAACAACTTAGAAGTGAACTATCAGTACTGGATGAACTGAGTAGAGGAATAAATGAAAGAACTAGGAAAAGCAGAAGAGTCGAAAGAAAATACAACATTAGAAATGAAAATGAAGTCCTATCAACTAAGGAAAAAATAAAGCAAAAAATACAACTGAAGGCTCAAAGAATAAGACGCTATGAGAAAAGATCAAGATTTTACAGACAAAACAAGATTTTTCAAACCGATGCAAAGAGATTTTACAAGAAAATAGGTAAAAAAGAATTGAAGTGACAGTCCCCCCACCCAGAATGGAAGAAGTTACACAGTTCCGGGAAAAGATATGGGCTTGCCCTAAAGAACATAGCAAGGAAGTAGATTAGATTGCACAAGAGATAGAACGAATGAAAAATAAACAAGAACAGACATGGGCTGGAATTACAGAAGAGGATGTTAAATTTGCACTAAAAAACGCACACAATCGGAAATTCCCAGGTATAGATAAAATTCCTAACTTTTGGCTATATTATTTAAATACAGCACATAAAGAAACTAGCCAAAGAACTTCAAGAAATGGTTGACGATCCCACTAAAATTCCTGCATGGATGACCAAAGTAATTACATATCTTCTACCCAAGAATGGTGACACAAACAACCCGAAAAACTACAGACCAATAACATGTCTTCCGACAACATATAAACTATTAACATCAATTTTAACAAAACAGACATATTTATTCTTAGAAAGAAATGACATGATACTGCTTGAACAAAAAGGGTGCAAACGTGGCTGTTATGGCTGTAAAGACCAATTGCTTATTAATAAAATTATCCTGGAAAACTGCTACAGTACAAAGAAAAAATCTTAGTACTGTCTGGATAGATTATCGTAAGGCATTCGATAGTGTGCCACATTCCTGGATTTTAAAGACTTTAAATATATACAAGATATCACCCGTCATCATCAATTTCATCAAACAGTGCATGTCTATATAGAAAACAACCCTTTACCTCAATCATATAAATGGAACCTATAAGTCTGATGAAATAAAAATCAAAAGAGGTATATTTTAAGGTGATTCTTTGCCTCCATTACTATTCTGCATATCATTAATAGCTCTAACCAGTCAACTTAATAAGACAGAATGTGGTTATAAAATAGGCCAAAAGAAAATAAGCCATCTATTTTACATGGATGACTTAAAGTTATATGCTAAGAACGATAATGAGCAGGAAGCAAACTGTAAAATGATTGAATGGAATGAAATTCAATTTTAATAAATGTGCTAAAGCTACAGATTTACGTGGATCAATACAAGAAACATCCTCAATTAGCTTAGACCCTGCTGCAACAATGAAAGAATTGAAACCAGAAGAAGCTTATAAATACCTAGGTGTAAATGAGAGTGAAAACATTCACCATAAAAAAATGAAAGAAATAGTGCGTAAAGAGTACTATAGAAGGCTACGAATGATATTAAAAACTGAATTGAATTCTCAGAACAGAGTTATGGCCATTAATAGCCTTGCAATCCCAGTTGTCCAATATAGCTTTAACATCTTAAACTGGACTCTAAACGACATCAGGCGAATGGATGCTAAAACAAGAAAGCTTCTTTCTAAGCATAAGATGCATCATCCAAAAGCTGATGTAGACTGTCTATACATACCCCGTAAAGAAGGTGGAAGAGGTCTTATTCAGCTGGAATTGTCATACAAAACAACAACTATTGGCTTACTAACATACATAGAAACAACAAAGGATTGGATGATACAATTAGTAAGGCAACATGAAGAAAGAAAGAAAAAATATTCAATAATAAAAGAAGGCAGTAAATACAAACAAGATTTACAGTTAGTAGATTCTGTAGAAAAGCAAAACAGAAGTCAAGAACCAACTATTGCGTCAAAAAATATGAAAATGAAAGCCAAAGATAAAGCTCTTGAACAGATGAAACAGCGCTGGCAAGACAAACCTCTGCATGGCCAATATCTAGAACGTGCCAATAAATCTAATGTTGACAAAGTTAATACTCATCGATGGTTACGTGCATCTGGATTAAAGTCTGAAACTGAAGGCTTTATTCTTGCAGCACAAGACCAAAGTCTTTTCACGAGAAACTTTCAGGCAAATATTATGCATAATAATATGGATCCAAAATGCAGGTTTTGTGATAAACACCAAGAAACAATTGACCACCTAATTTCAGGCTGTTCTGTGCTTGCCCCAAATGAATATAAAAATCGCCACGATAGAGTTGGGCAATATTTACATTGGGCAATGTGCAAACATTATGGAAAAGCTGTAAACAAACACTGGTATGAACATCACCCAGCACCGGTTACAGAAATAGAAGATGTAACCATTCTATGGGATTACACCATCTACACAGACAGAAAAATTGAAGCAAACAGGCCAGACATTATTGTTAAAAACCAGAAGGAGAAAACTTGTCTATTAATTGATATGGCTTGTCCAGCGGTTTGTAACATAGCAATAAAGGAATTTGAAAAACTGTCAAAATATAAAGACCTGGAAATTGAAATAGAAAAAATGTGGAAATTGAAAACAAGAGTTGTGCCAGTGATAGTAGGTGCACTTGGAATGATAAAAAATGGAACAAAACAACACATTGAAAGAATCCCTGGAAACCCCAGCTTAAGAGATATACAAAAAATTGTCTTATTAAGTACAGCCCACACACTAAGGAAAACTTTATCTATGTAATGCTGGGGATGATAGGGAAGATAGAAAAACATGAAATGAAGCCATAACAACACGCCACGACCTGCCTTAGGTCTCCCCGCAGACTTGGTTGGTAGTGAGACCAAAGCAGAAATCGAAATATGATGAAAAATGACATAATAATAATAATAAATATAAAATATATAACAAAATAAAAAAAAATAATCATAATAAAAATAAAATAAAATAAAAATAAATAATGTAAACATAAATATAAGCAAATATATGACCAAAACTACTAAAAGTAATTATCGGGTGAAATAAAAATGCTTCTGGCAATAAATATATAACAACTTGTAATAAAAAATAAAGATAAAATAACATATGAAAAAAATTTATAGTTAGTGTAAATTATCAGGATAGAAAGATTAATACTATAAATTGTTTACAATTACTATAGTTCCATCCTTTAGATTTTGTAATATTAGCTGGATTGTAAGGTTAATTCTTTAATATATTTACAATTTACTGTATTTTTTTATTTAGTAATTTGACATTTTTCATATACTTTATAATTTCAATTTTCTCTTGCAGACAGAGAAAACATGGTTCGTTCACCGAGCTAGGGATTCTAGATTGATTGAGAATTTTCCATTTAACTTTCGGTTTCCGTTTTATTCTCTTCTTTTAACTTTCAGATATATTTAGAAAGTGATGTCATATTTCATTTTTCATTATTAGTAAAAGATAAGAGATGATTGTAAAACGTTTTTTTTAATGGTTCATTGTATTACCAATATCAACTTTAGTAACCCTTTGTTTTTCTACTAATGAGAGAGAGTATATATAAATAAGGTATTTAGCTAGACACTTGTTAAATAAAGGGCATTGGTTGTAATTTCTACAACTGCATAAGTTTTACTATGGGGAAAATTAGGCTGAGTAGTAGAATTACTATTGTGATTGTTTTAAAAATTCAATATTTTATTGTTAGTGCCAGGATTTATATAAACTGGGTTAGCATTGGTTTTCATGTAAGGTTGAAAATTATTAGAAACTAAGTGTAACGTTTTGTCTAAAAAGTCAATTTGTTTTATATTAAAATTATTAACTACGCTAAGACCAAAAGATTTAAAAACTCTATGGATTAATTTTCTAAGTTTATTAACCTTACCTCTAGTAGATGTATTTATTATCATGAGTCCATATTCTCTATAAAGCTCTATATTATTTGAATCAATCTCTTCATATTCAGTGAAGTTGTACAAAAGAAGCAATCCAACTAAATCTGAAAACTATACAGAATCCAGAGTGCCCATAGAAAAAAATTATCAGTCGAATTTTTAATCTACTGTTCATTACCGTGAATAAGGACTGCCTTCCTGCAGTTCAAAATTATGTGGATTTCCTCTATTAAAATGTCTTAATAAAATTCAGCCAGTTTTAGTGCCATATGAAAGAAGTTTTTTTTTATATATATGGATAAAAATCCACAATATCAAATTGAAGAAAAGTACAATTGTTTCTGTCAACGATGTTCTTAAACCAGTCGATCACTTATGAAGTACCACACCACTGTACAATTTTAAGTTGATTTTTATTTGCAGTTTTACTCTAATATTGCTTTACTAATTTTAACAATCTCTGATTTAGTTGGATTGATAATTCTAGTGGGTAATTTTCAGTGAAATTCAGTTTTGTGATCTTTTAATAATACATAAGCCTCCTTCGTAGTAATTTTTGCAGCTCTATCACTGATTTTTAATTTGTCAGGGATTAGTTAATCCGAGAGGCTAATTGTATCAAAGTAATTCAAATGTCCAATATTGATTTTTGTATAGTTATTCATTAATTTTTCTTTATTAAAGCTTTGTACTCATTGGGATCCAGTTTTATAGAAATTAGAAGCTTTATCAGATTTCAAAAAAATCTGATTAGATTCATTTATATTCCAAACCAGTGCATCCAAATGCTTTTTTATAATTTGTTTTTACGTTTATGTAAAGCAATATTCTTTATAATGTCAAATAAATCGCTCTCAAAGTTAAAGAGTTTGTCAGTAAGAGGCGCAATATTTAGATTTTTAAATCGATACGTATCCTTAGTATTGAGAACATCATAGTCGTTTATAAAAAATATGCGCTTTCTATCTCATCTTTTGTATAAGATCTTCAGTTTTTAGGACTAACTTTTGAAAGTATTCCTGTTTGTATGGAATAGAAATATTTTTAAGCAAAATGTCGAACTTAACTTTATCCATGTTCAAATTTATATTTATAGCAAGACTGCTCAACCTTAAATAGTAGCACCTTTTCCAAATGAATAAAACGAAGAAAATAATTGTAAAGTTCAAAATATTAATTTGAAATAGTGGTCAATATAAAAATAAAGCAATGAATATTTATCATTAATTATTATTTTAGAACAAGCGTAAACTACCAACTACTACAAAATTGTACATTTTTTCGACATTGATATGTATTTGATCCAATCTATAATTCGGATCAAATACATATCAAATGTGGATTGAAAAACATTTTTTCTGCCTCATTAAAACTAAATAGAGTGACCCGGTTAACTTACTCAGATGACAATGTAGTTATCTCACTTAGGATCTTTTCAATTGAATAGAAATAATATAAAAAAAATTACCTCAGTTCATTTGAATGAGTTTTAAAGTTGAAAGATTAAAAGTAGTATCTTCTCGAGTTATGGATTGAAATGCGATAGAATGATAAGATGTAGAACAAATGGGAAACGCTTATAAATGTAACATGTTTTATTTTTCTTAAAGCTCTCTCATGATGCTTTAATAGATGTAAAGCATGTTAGATTTAAACATTACTCATTAGGTTTTATTGTATCACTTATCACTCCCAACACACACACAAATCTGTTACGAAATTAATTAGCCCCGACATATTTTTATGTAATTTATTTGTTTAAACATTATTTTAATTGATACTCATATTTGTGTAGATACTCTGTTTTTTATGATTAACTTCATATTCCTAATAATAAATTTTAACATAAATTAAAAATATATCGGAATTAATCCATTTCGGAACGGATTTTGTAAAATTTCGTAAATTAATTATCTATGTTTACATTAGGATACAAAAACAGAGCAGATATGATTATTCCGAAAAATCGATAAAAGGTGTGTTTAAAGGCATTATTTTGAGCATCACTTCACTGTATGGCCTTCGTGGTCAACTGGTCTAAGAGGTTGCCAGTTCGAATCCTGCCAGAGGACGCATATGTTCTTAACAAGATTTCTCGATAATTCAATCCGGTATATATATATATATATATATATATATATATATATATATATATACTGTTTAAGTATAAAAAACACAGAGCATCTATTCAAATACGAATATCCATTCAAAATAAGGTTTAAGCAAATCAATTAAATACTAATCATTCTGTAATGACGAGAGTAGCAATGAAATAGCTTTTTAATGATAATGACAAGCGATGGCGAACCCAGCGCAAAAATAAATAATTCTATCACCGCTGTCACAGTTTTAACATAGAGAAATGAACAATATCTCTCTCTCACACACTCTCTCTTTCTCTCTTACTCTCTCTCTTATATATATATATATATATATATATATATATATATATATGTATATATTGTTTTTGTGTGTGAAAAGATAGGAAATATCGGAGTGGAAAATGAAAGATTGCGCTGTAAAAAACCGTAAAACAGGATTACTTCTCGTTTCGTTGTGAGACTTCAGTGAAGGAGTAATCTTCCATTTCGCTGGAGGCCATCTTGAAGGTTTTTGAAAAATATATGCGAGTTATCCTCCCGGGAAATTAGAGGCAGGTATCTTACACACTTCGGGGAAGTCAAACAATTTGTTCATCTATAAATACATTTTTCCTTTCCCTCCCTCTTTCACTCTCTGTCTCTCTTTCTCTCTAACAAAGGCATATACACACGTATACACGTTTCTGTTTAAATATAAACACATACACACACATACACACAAACACAGACACGCAGAAAAAGATACATCAACAAGCGCGCATACACGCACACACACGCATATATATATATATATATATATATATATATATATATTTGGGCAGCAATCACTCTTTTATGCAGGTTTCATTAAAAAGGCATTATGGCTAAGCTTTTATGCAATTGTTCATGTGATTTTTTCTTTTGAGGACATAAATTATATGAAATTGCCCAAATGTTTTATTTATCCAAGCGTTTCCGGCAATACTTGTAGCCATTTTCGAGGATGAATAGTATTTTACCTGTAAGAGTATGTATGTTGAAAATAAGTGTGTTTGTGTTATGTACTGAACATGGTAAGCACGTTGCTTTTATGTTCGTAGTTGATATTCTTGGTTGTTTTTTTATTTTAATCAATAAAGGTTTCATTATTTTTAGTCTTTCTTTTTGCATGTGGAAGATGCTATGATATTTGTGTTGTCAACAAGTACGTTACGGATAGGGTTTGGTAGATTTCCGTGTGTGTTTAAATGAGATCGAATTGAGCTTCGTTCAGAGAAATGCAGCCTGAGTCTTCGAGTCAGTTTCGTAGGTGTATGACCGATATAATTATTTACGAAATTTGAACCAAGAACATAGTTCGTGAAAGGACATGTGAATTTGTAAATAATGTTGGTTCGTTGTAGTTTGGATCTCGCTGTTAAATTGCTGTTTTAGATGATGAGATTAGCCATTTTAAATTTTGTATAATAGATGATTTATTTATTTATTTATTTTTAAGTCGACGGGTGTTGCGTATTTTCGGATGATGTTTCGAAGTGAAGATTCGTCCTACTTATAATTGCTTTATGCATTTGACTTTTGTAGAAAATATTAATGTTATTGTTATTATCATTGTGTTTACTGTATTGATCAAGCTTCAAATAAAAATCTTATTTGGTAGTCAACTATATAATTTGGAAACCATTGTTGACAAGTGTTTGTTTCGAGTTATCTAGTTCGTTGAAGAAAAGCGAGAGAATAATTCTCGTAGGCTCTCGCGAGAACATTGTTAATAACACCAATTTTATATCTAAGAGGGCATTGACTAGTGAAATTAATGTGACAAGAATTTTGACTGGTGGGTTTTTTGTATAAAGAAGTGATGAAATTATTATTACGAGACTTTACGAAGATATCTAAGAGCGGGTGCTTATCTTTTGGCTAATCTCATTTGTGAAGTTGAGGACAGAACTTTTTCAAACGCAGATTTGAAATTATCAATTTTTTTTTGTTCTCAGCAAAAATGAAAATATCATCTACGTCGTGGACGTAAATTGTAGGTTTGGTATTTTTTAAAACTGTGTTTTCTAGGTGGGAAAAGTTAAAAAGGGAGAAAAGAAGCTGATGGAGTAGAATTTGCGTTTACAATTCATTGATTTCACAGTAAAAGGGTGAGACCCAGTTGCGAATCATGTGGCTCGAGTAAATTTATATATAGGGGGCACCAGTGAGCTAAGTTCATCGGAGCAGAAGCCGTGAAAGTATTTGTAGAAGAGACACAGGGAAGCCACACTGCGCCGGTGAGAAAGTGACTGTATAGACAAAATGATAACTAACCACAGTAAAAATTACCCAACCAACCCAATAAAAACTACAACAACATGAGCAAAAACAAACCAAAACATAACAAAACAAAACAGTACCAATGAATGCAATTTTCTAAATATAAACAACTGCCCACTTAGTAACAAATGTGTAGCAACAAGATAATATATAAACCTTCAGTAACAAATAACATCACCACAGAAGAAAAACATAAACTAAGAGTCACAAAAATAACTTTTAAAAGAAAGATTTAACAATCAGAAAATATCGTTCGAAATAGAAAGATACATAAAAACACATTATCAAAATACATATGGAGCCAAAAAGAAAATAATATCGCCACTAAAATTAAGTAAGAATTAAAAAAAAATAGCTCGGCCTCACGCAATAGCAATAGTAAAAATTGTAAAGTGTGTTTGAAGGAAAACTTAATAGTCACCTTGAAAAACCAAAGAATTTTACGAAGAGTAAGGTTTTCTTTTCGTAATCTATAGCACAACACCTTTGTCTATATTCACTTCTATCATTGTCCACAGTAAGGAAATGTTGCCGATGACATGCCAGTGACGGAGAGAGTGTAATGAGAGAGAGAGAGAGAGAGAGAGAGAGAGAGAGAGAGAGAGAGAGAGAGAAATATACAGATAAAGAAATTCTCAATTTTAGCATTGGGCATACTTCAACCAGACAGCTAAATGCCATACGTGATACACACTTAGACGATCATGTCTCTTTTGACCCATGACTGACAAGGCAGAACATTTTCCAGCTGTACGTTGTTATTTATTTCTGCAGGAGACTGGTTGCCAATAGAACCCAATCTCTCCAACTATTCAACCAATATCTGGACGGAGAAGATTTTGCTGCGCGAAGGTGAATGCAATGAATTCAACTGGAATTTGAACTCGGCTCTCCGATTTTTTATTCGGAGCCGATATCCATTGCACAGCAACGCACATCCTGCACCATGTGTCCATGAACAAGCGGAACATTCTCAATGAATAATTTTGAAGGTAGAAATGCATTTTTCACTCGAAAGTATATCGTTCTTGGATATCATGGATGGCCAATCAAAGGGTCAATAAAAAAGCAACGCCATGCCATTTTTGTCACAATCAACGGACTCTATCAAATATTCCGTATTTCAGGAATACGACTTATTTTCAGCAACGTTTTTATTATTGGTTAGAAACTTTATTTTATTTTCTTAATAAAAATGTACGTACGTGGAATACTGTTGTCATATCTGGTCGGGCGCCCCTGCTGTTCATGTCAGTGTTCTCGACAGTCTCCAGAGAAGAATCTATAATGTGATTGGTCCCGGCCTGGCAGTACGACTCCAGCCACTTTCTCATCGTCGGGATGTGGCTTCTCTTTGTCTCTTCTATAAATATTTTCATGGCTTGTGCTCTTCTGAACTTGGGTCATTGGTTCCCCCTCTACATGAATTTACTTGAGTAGCAGGGTCGGACTTGGGACCCTGCCCTTAAACAAATCCCAATGAAACTTTCTCCGTCGGGGAGGAAGTTGGCTCAACCCAGCTAGGGTGCATGTGGCTTGGATGGATACTCGAGTAATCAGACTGGCAACAAGGTCTCACCTTTTTACAGTTAGATCAAACAAATGCAGGCGACGATTCTATTCCATTAGCTTCTTTTCTTGCGCTTCCCGCCTGTGGAACTCCCTTCCATATACTTGCTTTCCTGACTGCTATAGCCTCCAGGAATTTAAAGGCAAAGTCAATTCCCATCTCTTATCCACTTAACTCCAACCCTTTCTACATCACCCCGAGTTCTTTTCCTTTCTCTCTACATTCGCAACTGTCTTCACTCCTGTGTTCACATCCTTCTCTTGCCCTTTCTCTTTCTCCCCCTGTAGCTGGTTCGTCTTTGTCTTCACTCACCTCCTTCCTAATACTTCAACTCTATTATGTAACCCCCTGCACATCACTATCGTTAACGCCTTCCTTGGGGTGAAATTATTAAAAAAAAAAACCTTAAACTTACATTATTCTTCATTATGTTACACTCACATTATTACAATTGTAAGCGAGACATTGTTGGACCACATATTGGAATCGAGAGTTAATGAAATATATATAAATATGACTGAAAATGCCAGACCTAGTAGAATTAGTTTGCTTTCACAAAGGGTTTTTGAGTAGACACAGAACATCCACGAGAAAACAAAAGATAACAGGAGTAAAAAAAGGGAATATCACAATCTTTCTAGATATTAACTCCCTTTAAAAGTAACTCGTTAGGTATGAATACAATTCCTCCAGAATATAATCCCTTTTTCGTCTCGTGTTGTTTTCCATCTCCCTAATTAAAGGAAGCAGGTCTCTGCTGTCTCTTAAATCAAACTTTCGAATACCTATTTCTGCTTTTCGCCTATGCAAGCAAGAAAACATTCTATGTTGCTTACTAGGTGCATTTGGAAAGTAAACAAAAGAGACGTTGAAGTCTATTTCAATATATCTGGAAATGCAAATCTCCGTAGAATAGAACGGTTTCACAAAGCAGTGCTAAATAAACACTGAATAGAAATGGTTAATGGATCTGATTTTTAGTTCTTTGCTCTACCAGGAGACAAATTCCTCAACATGTACGGAGCATGGATATCATTTCTTTGCAAAGATGCGATCTTTTCCAACTCGCTTTTCTTTCCGTCTACCAAATTAAAGAAAGTAAGTCACTGCTACTTGTAAACTTAAACTCTTCATTTATCTCGACCGTAGCGTCTTATTTGCACATGAATTTGACCGTCAGCACCAAATTGTTTGTATCGTTAATCACCTGACCAAGGGACACACCCTCAGACTTCCGCGGTTGAAAAGCTGTTTTCTGGATCATATACATTGTATAAATCAGTGAATCAGTTTCATACCTTAAGTGTCCAGTTGGTACATAGTTGAACCATTTGACACAATCATCTTATAAACAATGTCGACAGCAATTTGGTAGAATGTCATGCAACCGGAAGTGTATTTTATTATGACTGGAATTTTATTTTATTGCATCAATTTTATTTTATTGCATCAATTTTATCTATTGAGAAAATATTGCTATTACAATTTCGAACTGCCGTAGTGGAACAAAGACAAAAGCTGTATTAATTATTTAGCTGAATAAGTAGGTATTAAGGCATTGTTTTCTTTTTCAGTTAGTTATTTTATTTTAAATGTGGATTTGTTAAATACGAGTGACAAATAACTGGTACGTTCTATGAAAAATCGACCTTAGTAGTCCGACATATTCAAAAAATCAGTTGTCATCCTTAATACACGCTTGGTTGGTCATGTCTCTTTCAATCCATGACTGACCAGGCAGAAGATTTTCTTGCAGTAGGTTGCCATTTATATCTGCAGTAGACTGGTTTCCAATCAAAGTTATAGGACCCAATTCGTTTGTTGCTGGAGATTTCTGTGTTATTTATTATTTCGCTTTTATCAGATTGAGACAAATTTGCTAACCATTACACACTCAAAGTGTCGTTGCTTAGATGTGGAACAAGACCGACAGTATGGGGCACCCAGAGAGGATTGAGCACAGTAATAAGTCGTAAATCTCCAATAATTTAAATGTAAAGTCAATAGTCATCTCCTATCCCACTGACCTACATCCTCTCTCTCATCCTCCTCTCTCCATCCACTCCACTCTCATCAGTATTCTTATCCTTCTTTTACCCACTTTCTGACACCCCTATAACCTGTCACTCTTTCTCATAAGTTTTCTCTTATGCAACCTCCTGCAAAACTGTGACAGTAGAGTGCATTGCTTGGGGCGATATGATATTAAAAAAATATCTATTGAGAAAATATTGCTATTACAATTTCGAACTGCCGTAGTGGAACAAAGACAAAATTATGGGGCAACTAGTGATGATTTACCTCGGAATTAAATCCTAATTGATCTAGCAAAACAAACGTGCTAACTATTGCTCTCTCGAATCGTCATAGGTTAGATATGTAACAAGACTGGAAGAATGGGACACCGAGTGAGACTAGAACTCAATATTGAGCCGTAATTAATCTAATGAGATAAGCTTGTTAACCATTACACACTAGAAGTTCCGTAGTTTAGATGCGGAACAAGACCGGAAGAATTGTGTACCCAGTGCCGGTTGAACTCACTGTTAAGCTGTAATTAATCTAATGAGATAAGCTTGTTAACCATTACACACTAGAAGTTCCGTAGTTTAGATGCGGAACAAGACCGGAAGAATTGTGTACCCATTGCCGGTTGAACTCACTGTTAAGCTGTAATTAATCTAGTGAGATAAGTTTGTTAACCATTACACTCTTAGATTAGATGTGGAACAAGACTGGAAGAATGGGGCACCGAGTGAGACTAGAACTCAATATTGAGCCGTAATTAATCTAATGAGATAAGCTTGTTAACCATTACACACTAGAAGTTCCGTAGTTTAGATGCGGAACAAGACCGGAAGAATTGTGTACCCAGTGCCGGTTGAACTCACTGTTAAGCTGTAATTAATCTAGTGAGATAAGTTTGTTAACCATTACACTCTTAGATTAGATGTGGAACAAGACTGGAAGTATATTGCAGCCAGAGAGAATTGAACTCAGTATTAAGTTGGTTGGTTGTTTTGCTTTTATGGCTTATCAGTCTCAGCGGGTCATTTATTTTATTGCCAACTAAATTTTTTTTATTGCTGGTAATACATTTTTCTTTCAACAATTTATTGTTGTTTTTTATATACGTTTTGTGTCTAGTAATACTTGTTTCTTTTCGAATGTCAAGATTCATTGAGATTTGTTTTTAAGAGCAGGGTCCCCAAGTCTTATCCTGTTATTTAACCCATAACTGGAGGGAAGGGATGGGATGGATTCATACTTTTTCCAAGGGTACCAGTGCTTAAGTGAATGCAGGGTATTCAACTGGAATTTGAACTCTGCTCACTGATTTCTCTTTCCGAGCCGATATCCACTGCACCACAACGCACATACGTCACTATACGCTTACAGCACCTGGTATTTTCCAAGCGGTCACCCATCTAAGTACTGACCAGGCTCAACGTTGCTTAACTTCGGTGATGGAGCGAGAACCGGTGTACTCAACGTGATATGGCCGCATGCCTTCAGTATTAAGTAGTAGTTGGTCTATTCAGACCAGATTGCTCACAAATCCAGATAACGTAGCTTAGACCTGAAACAAAGATGCAAGTATGGACAGAGTGAGGAGCGATCTCAGTATTAACTCGTAATTGCTCTAGTAAGACAAATGTGTTTATTATTATTCTCTCGAACTGCAGTAGCTTAGATTTGTAACAAGTCAGTAAGGGCATCTAATGAGGCTTGGACTCACTATCGAACCGTGATTGATTTAGTAAGATAAGGTTGCTGACAATTACAAACTAGTAGCTTAGAAGTGGTACTAGACCAGAAGGAAGACGTGCACAGTGAGGACTGAACTCACTATTAAGTCGTAATTGAACTAGAGAGAAAAGCTTGCTAATCATTATACTACGTCGAATTACCATCATCGTTGCTCACATGTTCGATCTACGGTATTCCCAACATACTTCTGTAAAACCACATATCTGTTGCTTCAAGTCTCTTCATCTCTATGGCGATTCGGTGGCCCAGACTCACTCATCTTACATGGTAGCATTCTAACTACTTTTTTCTTTCTTCATATTTTATTTAGTTTCTGGAATGTTTTGGAATGTTGTGCCTCCGCTTCCGGAAGGAAAAAAAGAAATAAATATTTGCTGGGTAAATAATTAAATTTAATTACATTGAGCCCTTTTTTTTCTGGATCAGTGCTAATATTTAATATTATAGGATCATTTGGAAATTACCTCCAAGGCGTCTTTCGAATTTCTGACGAATATATAGAAATACACACACACACACACACACACACACACACACACACACACACACACACACACACATATATATATATATATATATATATATATTGTTGAATAACTACCTGTATACAGTTTTAGGATGTTTCTATAAGCTTATATTGTAGAACATTCAAGTTGAGAATAGAAGAATAATTATATTGACTAAAACGGACTCATATTAGACACTAGTGGATTTGAGTATTGGAGAGTAATTATACTGACTAGGAGTTTATCTAATTCACGCTACGTGCGAGTCTGGTATTTGTGATATACTATTATTCCCAACCTCCGTTTTGTTGATTACTCACGCAGTAACCTTTTAGGCTTACAATTTTTGGCAACAAATATCGTGAAAATTGTATGTTGACCAAAATATGTCAGTGGCATCAAAGATTGTGCCATTGGCAAGGATAGATTTTTGCGTCAAAGAATGCGGCTTTGGTCGAATACAGCATTTTTGTAACGATGTTTGTAGTGTTCATTAATGCAACATGTTAGTGACGGAGATTTTGGGGACAATATTTTTGGTGGCGAACATTTTAGCCGACTTTAAAAATTCATTAACACAAGAATCAAAGAAAAAATATGTATAGAAAATATATATTTGCAAAAAATAAAAAATGGAGAAATTTAAAAATGTGTTGTTGGAAATTTTAAAGCAAAAGCTGGATGGAACAACAAAAATAACTAGAACAAAGGATCGAAAAAATCAAGGAATAATTTTCGAAACATCGGAAATGTTGACAAGAAACATTGAGGATGATTTGAGTTTTTCTGAAAGCTATTGTAAAAGCGACATCAGAGTTTAATTTTTTACATTACAGCAAATAAGAAGACATTTAAAAATGGGACTGAATAAACTGGTCGGATCATAGAAAGGTCAGAAAGGTTTAAAAAAAAATTAGACGATGTAGAATATACGAATTTCATGAATTATATTCTACCAAAAAGCAAAAAAAAAAACAAAACAAAAAAACAAAACAAGTGACTTAATATTCAATGTAATTGTTACGTTACATTTCAAGCTGTTTAGCCTGAAAACGTCATCATTCGACAAGAGATGGAAGTGTATGAATTTACAGAAAAATAACAAAAACTTTACTACGTTCGATAATATTGTGAATAATCAATGTGAGGAATTTAAATTAGCAGAACTAAGCCCTGACATTTTCAGATGCTGAATGCTTGCGCAAGGTTTAATGTCATTTAAATACACGGAAATCAGGAGGAGAGTTCTAAATAAACTCAAAAAAGAACCCGACTTAACTTTGCAAAACCTGGCGGAAGATTGTAAGAGGTATAAAATGTTCAGGAGGACAGAAAAATATTGAAATAAGCGCTGAGTCGCGTCATAAAAATAAAACCACGAAGAAGAAAAAAAGACATCACTCATAACCCCTGCTGCACTTGTGGAGGACTACATTTCTATAATGTCTATCCGATTAAAAACAAAAAAATATTTTCGTTGTGGAAACAAAGGACATAAACATCCCACTGCAAAACGAAAATGAAAAAACGATTTAAACATTTCATTAGAGTAACTAACGCTAAGGAATCTTTAAGTCATAAGACAAGAATCTTTAGGTTAGAATACAAGAAAATTTGCACAGGTAAAAATCCTGAACGAAAATGTCAAGTTACAACTGGACAGTAGTTCTGATTGAAGCATAATTAATGTTTTTACTTGAAGAAAAATAAGAAAACCAACATAAATGATTTTAAAAAAGAAGAAATATTTCGTACTCATAAAATTAAATTTGTAGGTGAATTTATTGCAAATGTAATGTCAAACAAAAAGCTGTTAATTTTAAAAATATTCGTAATGCAAAAAAACGAATAATCTTTTTTTGGTACAGATTAGATAGAAAAATTTAAATTATGAAACTAGTCAATCAATTAATTTTGTCAAAAAGTAAGTTCTACCAACGAAACAGAAGCTCTATAAAGAGAATTAAAAATAAATTTCCAAAGGTCTTTTCTGGTGGTCTTGGCAGGTATAACGAGTTAAAAGCGAAAGTTAAGTTAAAGGATAGCGTACAACGAGTTTTCAAAAATAAAAGAAATATATCATTTGTGTCGATCAAACAAATAAACGACGAGCTTGACAGATTGAAAAAATTGGTGTTTTGTTTAAAGTCGAGTATAGCTACTGGGCTTCGCCGACATTTTTTTTCTCTATTTGGTCCTTTAGCTATTTTAACCATTCATCTTCACATTATTATCACTGAAAATCATTTTTTTAATGATTTTATATATCTATCTTAAATATATTTAAACAGTTTTTCTTTTCTCCTATTTATTTGAACCATTTATATACACATTATCATTCTAACAACGCAGCAAGCAGAAATTAGGACACAGGCCGGGGCCTGTTCAACCTGGGGAGAAGGTATGATGTTTTTAAAGGACCGAAACCGTCAATGAACGAGGGTAACATCACTGATGATGTGTCCTAACCGCATCTAAATGATGTATTTTTCAAATTCGTCGACAATATACACTAAAAAAATAAAGTTGAACGACATACGCGTTTGTGAGGATTTTTCTACGCGCTTAAATAATGCTCTAAAAGATTATCATTAACTACTTCCGGGGCCGGAACAGATTTTTGCTCAGCTTAGCGGAGGTAAGATGTTTCTAAAACAAACATTAGTGACGTATATCTTCAAATTCAAGCCAATGAAGAATGTACAAATTTTAGACCACTGCGGATGATATAAATCTAATCATTTGCTGTTTGGCATTAAAGTCGCTTCAGCTATCTTTCTGCAAGTCATGCACACGATGCTAAGGAGTGTCGACTTTGCAGTCGCATACATTGATGATGTTTTGTTAAGATGTGAAGGCATGGAAGAATATAAGAATACTGTTTTTGATGTTTAAATGAATCAGGATTATGGATTCAAGCTAAGGGAGGAAAGTTGTGAATTCTTTATAGACAAGATTAAGTACTTGGGGTATAGCATTAACAGGGATGGAAGAAGACCTGATCCAACGCGTGCTAGTGATATTATGGGCATCAGTGGATATCGGCTCGGAACGAGAAATCGGGGAGCCGAGTTCGAATTCCAGCTGAATTCATTGCATTCACTTACGCGTAAATACCCTCGAGAAAGGTATTAATCCGTCTCTTCCCTCCAGTTATGGGTTAAATAATAGGACAGATTGGGTTCTATAGCCTTGGCTGGCAACCAATCTACCGCAGAAAGCAATGGCAACCTACTGCCGGATAATCTTCTGCCCAGTCAGTCATGTCTCTTTTGAGACGTGATCGTTCAAGCGTTTTTCACGTATGACATTTAACTGACTGACTGCTCCAGAAAATGTCAGCTTCGTAAAGAGTTTACTGGGAATAGCTAGTTATTACAATGTTTTTGTGAAAAACATGCATCGTTTGAGGGCGCAGCTAGATAAACTTTTGAATTAAAACTCGAAATGTGTCTGGACAACGGAGTGCCAGCAAGCATTTCAAAAAATAAAAAATATATCAACTTCAGATTTATAAAAATGTACGTGGCATGTGACGCGTGTGCTTATGTTATCGGAGCTTGTATTATGCATAAATTCGATGACGCCTCTGTTAAACCGATTGCACATGCACCCAGGATACTTCTTCCAGAAACAAACAATTACTCAGTGATAGACAAGAAAAGTTTGGGGATTATCTTTGCCCTTAAAATATTCCATAGATTTATTCATGGGAGAAAATTTACATTGCAGACGGATCCTAAACAGTTGTTAACGATTTACGGGTCAAAAAAGTTTAACCAACTCATACGGCTAACATATTGCAACGATGGGCAACGATTCTTCCAAATTATAACGTTAGAATAGAGTTTTTACCTTCGACTAAGCTAAGTCATGCGGACGGATTGTCCTGACTTATTCCAAGGAATAATGAACCCTTCGAAGGCAATAGTACAATCAGCGGTAGCGATTAAAAATATTTTGTGCAATACTGTACGGAAACTATGTGTAACGTTAGATGAGATAAAAAAAAGATCTGGATAACAAATTCTTTATTGAAATGAAAAATGAAAGACAAAAATATAAAAAGGCGCTGAAGTTAAATCAATATGTGACGACGTTCTCATGTACAGCGAAAGAATAGCAGTACAAAAAATAGAAAAATCCTGAAAGGATTCCGTGCATCACATCCTGGTATATCCAGTATGAAGAGCGTAATGAGAAGCTATGCTTACTAGCGTTGCATTCTATTGTCTTGGCATAGATTTCTATCTCCTTTGCATTCTGTCAAGAATCTCTTCAGTTATCCACTCGTTTTTATTTTTTCTTCTGCGTCCGATTTCCTTTGGGACAATGTTGTTTGCTGATGTCACTAGCGATCCTTTTAGTGTGACTCATTTTGAGTTTACATTTACCATTTGTTCTTCCTCTTTGTTTTTTCACATTAACAGTGTATTTTTATGCAGGTTGAGGTCATTTACGAGTGTGATGTATTGCTGCCTGGGTGCTGCCCTAGGATTCTTCAGTAACCGAAGTTTCACCCTTAGTTTGCAGATGACTGGTGGTCGCTTCCAAAGTTGGCACTTAGGCAGTTTTTGCATTAAACCACTGCGTTCCTAAATTTCCTGTTTATAGTTATGTAATCGATTTGACTTTTCTAGTCGCTTCCTGGGCTTCTCCGTGTTCATAAGCGTCTTGGGTGTTCTTGAAACCAGGTGTTTGTTATTATCTGATCATTTGCTGTAAAAGTATTAGACCTATTTTTAACCTCGATCCTAATCCTAAAATGCCAGATTAACCAAGAAGAATCTTTCGGATAACTGGCAGTATCCAAGATCGCATTTCTTCATTTCTTCATCTAGTATTTAGCGTACTTCTTTTTCGTTATTTTTACCTTCTGCGTATATTATTTTGGGGTTGTCGCTGCTGAAGTCTCCGTTCTTAGGCAATCTAGTTTCGCATATTCCCAGAATATTGATGTTTAATCTGGTCATCTGCTGCTTGGTCCTCTCGAGCTGACAGCAGTTTTTCAGCGTTTTGACGTTCTATGTCCTTAGAGAAAATTTTTGTTTGTTGTGCACACCAATGGATATGGTGCGTCTTAGACCACTCGACCACGAATGATACTCCAGTCTAAATATATATAGTCTTGATTTGACTTCGTGTAGACTGTGGTATAATTAGTGGTCAAGTGGTTTAAGATGCACCACATCAATTTGTGGCTTCCCCAATGTTGATAGGGGTCGCAGGTTCGAATCCTGCCGAATAACGCACGTTTTTGTACAAAGTTTATCGTAAATAATCAAGCCGGTAAAAATAAATATATAAATATACTGTGTGATTAAAAATCAGAATAACTACTCATATACGATTATCGATTAAAAATAATGTCCAAACAATTTCATATATATATATATATATATATATATATTACGTTTTCGTTATTAAAACTAATAAAAATAAGAAACGAAATCTTTTACCTGTAAAGTTATTGGTTATTACCTTATCAGTTAATGGCAGGTGAATGTGCGTTTTAGAGAGCTTTTTCCGACGTTGCTCTTCTTGCGAGAATGTGAAGTAATAGCTGGTCCGTCTCGAAAAGTTTGCTTCTAAAACTTATTGACATCCGTTTGTTTCAGGTGTGCACATGAGGTTAAGATCAATTAGAAAAGAAAAGATATGGAAAAGAATGACATCAACATCAAAAAGAAAAAAATATTAACTCTAGAAAGAGTCAATCTAAAAAGAGAGGTGTTATATACCTACCTGTATGCATGCACAGGATGTTCCTATTCTCTTATACAATTGGACACTATTATAGTAGAGTGATTATACTGACTAGCAGTCCACTAGTAATGTATGTACTTCATGCAGGCATGCGAGTCTTTTATTTGTGATATACTATTGTCCCCAACCACCATTTTGGTGATTACTCACGCAGTAACCAGGGTTACAATATATATATATATATATATATATATATATATATATATATATTTACGCTCTCGCACCCTGATTCAGCACTCTGGAAGAATAGTAGACTTTGAAAAACAATAACTACTCTAGCATCTACGAATCGTTCATTCAGCAATGAATTAAAGCACTCTCAGCTATTGGGCGTATATAATGATAATGTACACGCAAAAAAGTCTGCCTTCTTCTTCCGAGCGCCCATAGCTCAGAGGTAGAATTGCCGACTGACGCCAATTCGGTTGGGTTTCAATCCTGGGTTAAAAGCAATCGGAGTCTAACCGTACTGATGAGCTGTGATACAGCGAAATAGATCTGTCTGCGAATGACTACGCTCTCACACCCTGATTGAGCACTCTGGAAGAATGGTAGACTTTGAAAAACAGTAGCTATTCTAGCATCTACGCATCGTTCATTCAGCAATGAATTAGAACACTCTCAGCTATTGGGCGTGTATAATGATAATATACACGAAAAAAGTCTGCCTCCTTCTACCGAGCGCCAATAGCTCAAAGGTAGAATCGCCGACTGACGCCAATTCGGTCGGGTTTCAATCCTGGGTTAAAAGCAATCGGAGTCTAACCGTATTGATGAGCTGTGATACAGCGAAACAGATCTGTCTGCGAATGACTATATATATATAACATCTAGGGTCCTCAGAATAGTCCCACTGTACAAGTTGAATAGATCCGGTGAAAAGAGAAATCCTTGTCTTAAATCCTTTTCTATTTTTATATATCTGCTGAATTCGTTACCTGTCTGTATGCTGGCGGTTTTCTGCCAGTAATGGTACTTGATTACTCTTATGTATTTCTCATATATGTTGAGGCTGCTGAGCATGTGGCGTATTTTGTCGAATGCCTTCGCATAATCGATAAAACATAGGTACAAGTCCTTCTTCATTAGTATTGCCCTTTCGGAGAGCATCCTAATCATAAATATTGCGTTCCTTGTTCCAGTGTCTTTGACGAACCCGCACTGTTCTTGTTCTATCTCTTGTTTGATTCTGCTTCTCGCTCTATTCACCAGGATTCGAGGGCAGTTCGGCTTGGTGTAATGGTTAGCAAACTTTTCTCGCTAGAATCTATTACAACTGTGTAGTGAGTTCTATCCTCACCTGGTACCCCATATATTCGGCCTTGTGCCACATCTAAGCGGCGCTTAGAAAATCATCTATTTATCAGGATTCGGAAGATCAGTTTTGTAATGTGGCTCATTAAATTGATTGTACGGTGGAGTTCGCACTCGCTTGCACCTACCTTCTTAGACAGTGTTAAAAAAAATCGACTTGCGTAGGTCGTCTGGTATTACACCACTATTATAAATTTTGTTTATTATTTCTTAATTCTCTCTACGCCGAATTCTTCCATGGCTATCAGCAGCTCTATTACAATGCTGTCTGGTTCAGCTGCTTTTTTTCTATTCAGTTTGGTCAGTGCAGCTTCCACTTTGGACTTTATTATTTTCAGTCCGTCCTCATCTTTGTGTATTATCGGTTGCTCTCTTTTGTCGGAGAAAAGATCTTTTAGATATTCTTCCCATTGATGGAGTATTCCCTCTTTCTCCAATATGATCGTCCCATGATTGGATTTTATACATTCTGTTGAGGAGCAGGTATTTTTTCCTGTCAGTTCTCTTATTTCTTTATGCATGTCTGCTTTATTAGTCCTGCTCAATCTCTCTACTTCTTTACATTTGTTGTTGGGCCATTTCTCTTTAGCCTGTCTGCACTTAGTCCTTATTTTGTTGCGTAGTTCCCTCTATTCCATTCCATGTCTTTGCATCATGCGAAGACTCTTTTTTTGCTTCTGTGTCTGATTTCCTTTGAAGCAATGTTGTTTGCATCCTTTAGTGAGTCCCATTTCGAGTTTCTTTTTCCAATTTGTTCTTTGTATTTGTTTTTCACGGTGTTAGTGTATTCTTTCTGCAGGTTAAAGTAAATCACGAGCGTGTTATATTGCAGTTTTGGTTCTGCACTAGGCTTCTTCATTCTCCGGAGTTTCACTCTTAGTTTGCACAATATTGGAAGGTGGTCAATTCCACACTCGGCACTTGGATAGGTTTTGCATTGAACCCCTGCATTTCTAAATCTTCTGCGTATGGTTATGTAGTATCTTTAGTTTTTTGTGTCACCTCTTGAGCTTCTCTATGCATATAGACATCGTAGGTGTTCTTGAAACCAGGTGTTAGCTGGTCATTTACTGTGCACCATTTTTGTCCTCGTTCGTTGCGGATTCCTAATCCAAAGTTGCCGCTCGTCTCCTCTTTGCTCTCTTTACCTACCTCGGCATTCAACTCACCAATTATGATTTTAATTTCGGGCTTTTACACTGATGATTGGCATTATCAAGTATGGAGTAGAATGATTATATTTCTTCCTCAGTGTTTTGCGTTGTTGGTGCATAAACTACTATAAAGGGTATGTTGAAGTGTCTTCCTTTCAGTTTAACCAATATTATCCTGTGGTTGACGCTGCTGAAGTCTCCATTGTTAGGCCATCTAGTTTCACATAGTCTCGGAATATTGATGTTCAGTCTGTTCATCTCCTGCTTGACATTCTCGAATTGACCACAGTTGTAGAGGGTGCTGATCTGCCATATTCCCAAGGTAATTCTCTCTTTGGTGCACATAGTCGCAGGGTAACGGTCCATAGATACCTGTTGCTCATGTCGTTCCTTCCTGGGCGAGAGACAAAGTTTGGAAAAGATGTGTCTCCTTTACGCCGTTGGTGCTAACAGTCACTGTATGACGGCGAAGAGTTACTTCCTTTAGAATTAGCCACCTTCATGCCTTTAGGTTTCATATATCTACTTTGAAAAACCATGATTGTGCGCAGGATAGATAGTGGAGTGGTATCATGTTGCCTTCTCCATGCTGATTTATTGAGACACCAACTGTAGTTAGCTGGTCGTTCACTCCTTAAGAGTTCCTCCGCCCTATGTAGGCTTAATTTTTGTCCTACCGGGTTGCTAACATCCCATGTAATAAATAAATAAATAAATAAATAAAATAAAAAATTAAAATTAAAATAAACGGGTAAGAACGAGGTGAGTTATATAAAAGAATATAAATATTAATATGTACTTTTTATAAGTTCAAATGACTAGTCATGAAGATAATGCAGATAACACAGATTAGCATTTCGTTACCAGTAAACAGAAAAAACTTGAAATTTTCTTTGAATTTTCGTAATTTTTTCAAAAACAATACATTTTTGCCATTTTTTATACTTTCAGCGATCAATCTTCAGTTTAAAATATGTAAGAATCCAGAGAAACAGACATATTACATTTGAAATTAAACACTAATCTATTTCCTTTAGAAACTGTTGAAAAAATTCTGCAAGGAAAATATTAAGATAAAATATTGAACATGGTTGAAAAAAAAAAACAACTTTTAAACAAGTCTAAAGTAGCAAAAAACCAGAACGTCTGCCAAACTAAAGATTAGTATTTCGTTACCAGTAGTCAGAAAAAGCTTGACATTTTCTTTGAATTTTCATAAATTTGTCAAAAACAATACTTTTTTGCCATTTTTTGAAATCTTCAGAGATCAGTCTTTAGTTTGGATTGCGAAATTCCCTTATTCGCTTGATTTTGTTATCACCAATCCGTAACATGGGCAACTTGGCGTGGTGCAATGTTTAACAAGCTCGTCTCGCTAGAATCATTATAACTGAGTAGTGAGTTCGATCCTCGCTAGGTACCCCCCTACGTTCGGCCGTATATTGCGCCTAAGCTACGCGTAGAAAATCATCTTTGGGGGTTGGGCGCAGGGCTAACAACACTGCCCCATAAAAAACAGTTTGTTACGGAAACAGCAAAAACGCTGCCCTACACACCATTAGGTGTAAAGAAAAGTTAATCCGTAACGTAGATATTAGTCTTTCTCGCTTGTTCATATACATTTTGTCTTTTCGCAATGAAGACTTTGTCCTTTCTTCTCGCTTTCATTTACTACCCTGATTGAGATTTTTTACCGTTTTCTTCCTATTTTGCCGATTCTACTAAAATAGATACCAACGCTATGAAGGATAAAAGAAGAATTAAAATATAAAGATAGATACTGAGATGTTCCGAAAAGGAATACAGTGTAAAGAGAACAGTTGAAGAATTGTACTCATCACCAGGAATAAAAGGTATAACAGATTTATTGTACTAAGGTACAGTTAACAATAATACACATATAGGCAAGCAACAGGTTGGAGCGGAATAGACTATCGAATAGTGAATGCTTTCGCCTAAGACCTTTCTTTTTCGTACCGCTCGTTACCGTCTTATCAGGTAGAGAATTCTATTCTCGGGGATGGCAGGATGTTCCACTATAACAGATACATTACTGTTAACCAGACCAGAAAGATGAACGACTCGAGGACAAGGATAAAGAAATCCAGAAAATATTTGAAGTTGCCAGCACAGTGGTTGTGTGAGCTGTGAGGGCAGGACTTGAACAACAGGGATTCTGGGGTCTAGAACAGTCTTCTTCTGTGGGTGCTCCTGAAGTGTATTGACAAGAGAACCATTTCCAAGAAAAATGTTTGAACTTGCAAAAGTTGTTATGACTGAAAAGATTAAAATATACAGGAACTTTTATATTTCTTTTAATAGTTAATGAGGAAGAAATTATTTTAACTTGTATCTTAATAATTTAAGTGAAAATTGTTAAACTACTGTGTTAAATATGTATGTTGTTATTTTTTTTACATTACCTATCTTCATAATAATTGTAGGGTATCACCCCTTTTTGCACATAAGAATGGACTCGCCTGATGTGTACATATAATCCTGCCTATACAGAGAACGGCAGTGGTAGTTGAAAAGAGTAGTCGTAAAGTGTAGTTGTACAGAGTTGAGTAGTTGGTCCATAAGTTAGTGCAGAGTTAGTTGAAGTTGTTTGGATATAGACTCTTTACCTGGACATACTATTTCACTGCAAGACTGTATATATTGATTCCTACTAATAGTATTTCTGATTTGACTAACCCGTGTTCCAGTTGTATATTTTTGTTCAATATAACTTACATTTTCTATCTCCGTATCCGTTTTTGTTATTTATTACTTTGTGTGGTTTCACAACTGGGATCTGCAACAATAATAAAAATATTTACCGACAAAATAGCATCTTGGGGTCTATCTTACCGAGAACTGGAAAATGAGCTTAAAGAATATTTGTTTATTTTACCGGATCGGATCAGCAAAATAGACTTTTTAAGTTTTCTTTGTATGAGTGTCACCATCAGTGTATCAACTGGGTATTTTATATTCTTGCTATTGTGCTAGTCAAGATAGAAAAACAAGACGAACTGAGTTATGATAATGGTAATATTAGTCGTTTCCCTATAAGGAAATAATTGCCATTCATTGAGGGAGCAGCTAGTACTGCTTTCTGTCGTAACTTATAAAATATTTGTCTTAAAACAATCTTCAGGAGAATATGGGTTATAAGTCGAAGAGCTATAGTAGCTCTTTCTACTACTGATGAGATTTTATATGAAATAGTGTGTAAATTCAACATCTTGATTACGTTATAATTTTCTGGTTTAGTTGCATGTGCTATCGATTGCAGTTGTTTCTGCTGTTGGTAATCTGTATGGCAAGTTCAAAGGTGAATCACTTTGCTGAAGACTTAAATGATTTATTCGCTGAAAGATATTTTTTCACCGTTGATATTAGAAAGCGGTTCATACAGTTTACATAGTTCCGAACTGGCTTAGCGTCGCGCAAGGGATCTATATGACGAGGTAATTGAAGAAAATGACTCAAGTTTAAGGTTAATGTTTTGGTTTTATGGCAGTTTGTGGTGTTGTGCAAAACTATCACTGGCGCAGAACTACCTCTGAAATTATTAGAAAGCTAGAATATGGGGGAAACGAGACAAATCTATAAAATATCGAGAAACATGGCTGAGAGTAGTCAGAGAAACTGCAAATGTAGAAAGAAAGTTGAATCGACAGAAATTTAGAGAGACGAATACGGAAACCGACAGATAAAATTTACTTTCATTTAAATGAACAAAACTAAACATTTACATCGAAGAAGAGAATTAAATTAAAATAATAATAAAATAAACATCAAAGCGATATTGAAAAATTCATAAAGGGATCAAGGAATGGCGCAAAAAGATAGAGAGACAGAATTAAGAGGAGAAAAGATAAGATGTCACGAAAGATGATTGTGGGTGCATTTCGCTGAGTGTTCCACGACTGTGGAAGCATGAAGCATGTGCGCATGCGTGATTGAATGATGGAAAAGTGCACGAGTACCTTGGATTGTTTGTCTCAAAGAGAGCGTGTAGCAGAATTTGTGAGTCGGGATGAGGACAAAAGGAGAAAGAAAAAAAGGAAAGAAAAGAAATAAATAAGAAGGGAAGGTGAGCAATTGAGTTAAGGGAAATAAAAAATATAAATAAATGCAAAGAGACACTGTTTTGTAGCGAGATAAAGAGAAATAAAAACAAAAAAGGGGCGAAAGGAGTTCGGAAAATTAATAGGGATTGTAGAAGAAAATGAATCAAGAAATTAAAGTAATCAAGAAAAAAGAAAGAAAGAAAGAAAGAAAGAAAGAAGAGAAATTGGGAGAATTGATAAGAATGGGAGATGAGAATGAATAAAGAAAGAACAAAAGAAATAAAGAAATTAATAAAATCGGCAGGAATTGAAGATTAAAAGAAAGAAACAAAAAATGAGGCGGAACAGAAAGAAAGAAAGAAAGAAAGAAAGAAAGAAAGAAAGAAAGGGAGAAAGAACTGATAGGGAAGACAAATGAGAAGAAAGAAAGAAAGAAAGAATCGATAGGGATGACAAAAGAGAAGAAAGAAAGAAAGAAAGAAAGAAAGAAAGAAAGAAAGAAAAAGAAAGAAAATTAGCGGAAAAAGAGAGAAGTTAGGAAAATTGATAGAGATGAGATGAATAAGAAAGAAAGAAAGAAAGAAAGAAAGAAATTAGAATCAGTTCTAATGGGAGATGAAAAAAGAAATATATATTGCAAGAAAGAAAGAAAGAAAGAAAGAAAGAAAGGTGAAATAATCAAAAAGAATAAAATTAAAAAACAAAAGATAAAGAAAGAACGAAATAAAGAACGAAGAAAGAAGAAAAAAAAGAAAGAAAAGTGAAATAAATAATATAGGCAAATTAATCGACAAGAAAAGAAAAGCTTACGAAGTTAAGAAAAGAAAACAAGAAATGAAAAAACAGAAAAAGAAAAAGTATGAAATTCTATAAGCATAGATCAAAGAAGGAGTGAAAAAAGAAAAGAAAGAAAGAAGAAGGAAAAGGGATAAATTTTATTAAAGAAAAGAAAAAAGAGAAACAATCAATAGGGATAAAGCCTTAAACGTATTGTATGACAAAAATAAGAAAGGAAAGGTCGAAGGTAGTTAGGAAGGTAGAAGGACCACCAAATAAATGGAAAACTAAATAAATAAATAAAAGGGAATCAATATGGCTGGGAGGTGAGAATAGAGAAAGAAAAACATGATGTAAATGAGGAAGGGGGTGCATAACTAACAAAGAAAGCGTCAACAAAATGAGAAAGAAAGAAAGAAAGAATTGACAAGGATGACAAATGAGAAGAAAGAAAGAAAGAAAGAAAAAAGAAAGAGAGAAGGAATTGATAGGGATGATAATTGAGAAGAAAGAAAGAAAGAAAGAAAGAAAGAAAGAATTGATAAGGATGATAATTGAGAAGAAAGAAAGAAAGAAAGAATTGATAAGGGTGATAAAAGAAAGAAAGAAAGAAAGAAAGGGAGAAAGAATTGATAAGGATGATAAATGTGAAGAAAGAAAGAAAGAAAGAAAGAAATTGATAAGGATGATAAATGAGAAGAAAAAAGAAAAAAAGAAAGAAAGAAAGAATTGATAGGGATGATAAGAAAGAAAGAAAGAAAGAAAGAAAGAAAGGGAGAAAGAATTGATAGGGATGATAAATGAAAAGAAAGAAAGAAAGAATTGATAAGGATGATAAATGAGAAGAAAAAAGAAAAAAGAAAGAAAGAAAGAATTGATAGGGATGATAAGAAAGAAAGAAAGAAAGAAAGAAAGAAAGAAAGGGAGAAAGAATTGATAAGGATGATAAATGTGAAGAAAGAAAGAAAGAAAGAAAGAAAGAAAGAAAGAAAGAAAGAAAGGGAAAGAAAGAATTGATAAGGATGATAAATGTGAAGAAAGAAAGAAAGAAAGAAAGAAATAAAGAAAGAGAAAAAGAAAGAAAGAAAGGGAGAAAGAATTGATAGGGATGATAAATGAAAAGAAAGAAAGAAAGAAAGAAAGAAAGAAAGGGAGAAAGAATTGATAAGGATGATGAATGAGAAGAAAAAAAGAAAGAAAGAATTGATAGGGATGATAAGAAAGAAAGAAAGAAAGAAAGAAAGAAAGAAAGGGAGAAAGAATTGATAGGGATGATAAATGAAAAGAAAGAAAGAAAGAAAGAAAGAAAAACAAAGAATAAGCAAGCAAGAAAGAAAGAGATGAAATACTGGAATGCAAAAGAATATATTGTCAAAATTATATTGAATTGATAGTAGGAAACATTTCAAAGAGAAGCGCGAAAAAAAGGACCGAAAAAAAAAAACGTAAGGAATTCAAACGAAGGAGTGGGAGTCAAGGTGCAGCTTTGATATTAAAATCAATTAGCACTTCAATAAAGCACACCTAACAACGCGAATTAGATTTCAGCAAAATGAATGTGAAAATTAGAATTCAGAATGTCCTCACTGACCTTTTTCGCGCATCTAAAACGAAGCCTTCTTTTCTTTTTTCTTTTTTTTTTTTTGTTTAACTTTCCGATCATCACTTCTATTTCTGGCCAATCACTCTCTCTTCTCGTCTAATTCTCTCCCTCTATTTCTCTCTCTCTCTATATATATATATCTCTTTTTTCCAATACATTTGAGTGTATCTTTTCTTTTCATTTCCAATAACGCTTTCCTCGCACCATCCGCACGCAACATCTTTTGTCTTTTGGCTCTTCGTTCAATTTTGTCGATCCTTGTTATCGGCCTTTTGTGGCTATTGGAAAGCAAAACAGAGTTTGGATTCTTTCTTTTTTTCTTTTTTTTTTTTGCAGAAGGAAAATAAACAGGAAAGCAGATAATAAAATCAAGTAAAAACGTGGCCTTGAAAGCTATTTGAATGATGTTCCGTTTAAACCGATCAATGATGAATGAGTTAGAAGACCCTAAAAAAATAAAAAGTTAAAAATGGAAATTCGAACATAGTCATGCGTTATAGTCACAATACAATATTTTTAAGACTTTTTGCCGATTTTTTAATTTATAAATTGGAAAAATGCCTTAATTCTGCCTTTTTAGTCTTAATCATAAAATTTAAAGACATCACGACGAACTGTTTCGTTAATAGCAATTTACAGAAACATTTAACTTTATAAATGTATACGTACAAAATCTCTTCAGCCGACCAAGCATAGAAATAAATACAATATGGAAATTAGTAACACGGAGTGCAAGAGAAAATCATTAACATCAAAAATTGCAATATGAGCTCTGGTAAAAAAAAAAAAATGTTTACTGAGACATTAGCTTTATAAGTCCCAAAAGATGTCCTCAAGGACACATGATCTAGTGGATGAAATAGTTGTTTAGATCCAGTGACTTGATCAATACCTGGATACAGCAGTGGTGAACAAATAACTTAGAGAGTTGAGTTAAAGGGAGATAACTATATGACATCCGGAAGTGGCATTGCACATGGAATGAGAATGATATATCCCAGGGGTCGAAATAAGGGGTTCGGTTCGAAATTCCGATCACATGAAGAAGGCCGGAGCGTGCAACGGCCGAAACGCCGTAAACACGGCAATAAAGATGGAGACATCAGTCCAGATAATGTAAATGTATTTAATTTTTCAAAACTATGATTTTTTTTTTACAGTAAAGTTTATTTTGTAAAAGGTTAGAAAGTCACTTGAGGCAGAGGTTTAGAATAAGCAGTAGAGTTTATGAGTAGATGATAACGGTTAAACCTTGAACAGGTTAAGATTGTTGTGCTCGGCGAAGTATAATCTTGGGAGTCGGTACCACAAGGCAATGATTCGAGGGAAGAAGTTGCTTGAGCTGAATTTATATTTTATCAAGGAAATACGAATGGAATAAGGGTGATTCGCTAAAATGTGTATAGCATGGAAGAACTTAAACAGCAAAAATTGGAACTAAGAAATGTATTTCATCTGAGCATTTTTCATGGGAATAGCGATAGAAAATCGAATCGTTGCGACGCCTCATTTCCGTGAAAGGCATTTGCAGGGTAGATAATAATTAATCACCTGTAAGGACGCAGAGAAGCTTTTGAACACTATCGAGTAAAGACTCGATAAATAAAGACTAGGCAGCTTCCGCCCATATAAGACAACAGTAATTTATACAGTCGCTTTCTCACCGACGCAGTGTGGCTTACCTGTGTCTCTTCTACAAATACTTTCACGGCTTCTGCTCTGATGAATTTATCTCACTGGTACCCCCTATATACGAATTTCCTCGAGCCGCAAGATTGGCAACTAGGTCCCACCTTTTTAATGTGAAATCAATAAATTCTAAATGAAAATTCTGTTCCAGCAGCTTCTTTTCTCGCACTTCACGCCTGTGGAATTCTCTTCTGCATACTTGCTTTCCTGACAGTTACAATCTCCAGGAGTTTAGATGTAAAGTCAATAGTCATCTCTTGTCTCACTAACTTACATCCTCACTGTCATGCTTTTCTACATCCACCCCACTCTCATCAGCACTCTCTTCCTGACATCCCATGCAACCTCTCACTCCTCATAACATTCCTCCTCGCCCACCCCACTCTCATCAGTAATCTGTTCCCTTTCTTACTCTCTTCCAGACACCTCCTGCAACCTCTCACTCCTCAACATTCCTCCTACGTAACCCCTGGACAACAGTGGCAGTAAAATGCCTTGTTTGGGGCGACACGATTATAAAAAAAAAATTAGGCCTGATCTGGCTCTTGTTACGATAGAGGTTCATTGGAAGAGTGAGGTACTGGTAGACTGATTTACCGTCTTATCATCAGCATAAATATTCACTAATGATCAGAGTATTCGAGTTCGAATTCCGATTAAATTCGATGCATTTACTTAGAGCAAATACCCTTAGAAAAGGTATTAATCCATCTTTCTCTCTCCAGCAAGACAGATTGAGTTCTAAAGCCTAGGTATGCCACTAGTCTACCGTAGAAAATAATAGCAACCCACTGCAGAAAAAAACTTTTACCTAGTTATTCATGTCTCTTTTGAGACATGATCACCCAAACGTGTATCATGTATGGCACTTACCTGTCTGTTTTTATATAATTTTTTCGGCTTCTGCATATGCTTAGCAGAGACTAGCTGACCGTAGAAAGTTATTTTGTAGTCTACTGTCAACCATGCTCTGTATTTAGGCATCAAACTAACTGACTGCTACTTTTACATTATTTATGTAGAGTAGGAAGATGGTTGAACCGAGAAGCGAGCCTTGGAGAGCGCCTGGGTTGATCACCTGGTACACGGAAGACTGGCCATTAACAACTACTTTCAGAGATCTACCCGTTTGAAATGAAGTTATAACTGAGCGGACTCTTCCAGTGGCACCATAGCAAGAAAGCGTGAGCTTAAATACTTGCGCTCCACCTTGTCAAAGGGCCAATGCGATCGTTTTATTTTATACTTTGCCGATATGATAATCTAGGTTTGTATACTGAAAAGGTTATGCTCCTCCAGTACCAGCCTGGGTAGTTTGTGATTAATGTTCGGGAGAACACTGGGCTCATTATTCGGCGCTAAGGTGTCCCCCAAAAGGGGACGTGCTAAGGGGCTTGAATATTTTTTGACGGAATTTCCGAAAACCCTGCATTAAATGCCGACCTTGTGTCACATTCGATGCGACGCGGACGCCCCTAAAAAGTTTTTCCCACCGTTATACTGACAAAGATTTGACCGTTACACCGTTACTGCTTCTTTACGTTTCTGTTATTATATTTAGTAATTTTATCGGAGATTTTGAGCCGAGCCCTTTATTCGATCCCCGTTGGTACAATTCTTTTTCATTCAGCTTTCCAGGATTAGGAGAAATTTCGTTTCAGTTATTAGAAACTAGTTTTATTCCTTTGAACTGGGGTTAAAGCAGAGTATATATTCTCATTTTATATGGGAGAAGACGTCTGGTCACGATGATTCCAACCCTGCGTCATTACCGTCCTCACTGCAATAAGAGAGATAGGATCGTTGTAATATTCTGGGTAGACGGACAGTGGTCGCGGCCAATATGTACGCGTATGTTCCTTACACATAAAATGACTTACTTTACATCATTAGTTAGTGTGGATGACATCAAATAAAATTGTTTCGTTTGTTTCTTTATTTTGAACCAGAGTATATTGTATATAAATGTAAAATCCGTTGGATGTTTTCGGGGGAAGTAATTTGTGTAACGGTCGTGTCCTGGATTCCCAGTTTATCAATGTTCAGATTTCTGTAAAAATTCGTGTTGGAAAATGGTTGATCCATCTTTTGTACGGCGAAACAAAAGTTTTTTTTTCCGCTTTCATTGTCGTAATTGAATTCTGTTATGTTGTTAGCGATGTTAACCACAGAATTCCTTCTTTCTATTAGAATTTCCAGTTGGTGATTGACTTGTTGATTAAACTTTTGAGTTATCATAGTCAATAACTGCTGGACTGAATTAAAAAATACCAAATAATTCGGTGAATTTTAACTAATTTGTTAATTAACATACTCCGACTTATAGTGAATCATTATGTAGATAGCACAGCAGTGTTTAGAAACACATTCCAAAGACTAGGTGACCAGAATCTAGCATCTGACCTGGACCTGGTGGTTCATTTCGGAAAGAACTTGCTTTTAACATTCAATATACCCAAAACAAAGCTAGTAATGTTCTAATATTCTTAAACAAACCCTTAATATTCACATATTAGGATAAATAGGTCTTCTTTCAAGAAGATGCTGTAAAATAGTCGGAGAGCAGATGTCTCATTCTGCCATTCTCTACCATTACAAGAACCAGATTAAACCAAAAATAGAATATTGATGCCATATCAGAGCTGGAATCACCCATTCCTCACAATCTTGCATTGGTCCGTTTATACATCCTTGTTGACGATTATTTTCTACCATACAACCCCTTTTTCATAGACGAACCGACGCCAGATTTTCGATACTCTAGACATTTCCATGTCGAATATTCTGACGAGATACATTACTTAGTTCCACCAGTCCTGACCTTCACTGGTAAGACCTATAAGACAGTAGGAGGAATTACCTTAATTTCCTTCGTATTCCATGAGTTAAGGAAGTTTCACTCAGAATGCTTTTTCCAAGAACAGCTATTTTAGGAAATATACCGATAGTATGTTTTTCAGAACACTACTATTTATTGTTAAACGTTATCTTTATAAACAATATTCTTACCTCCCACTCCTACTTCTACTCTCATGCAACATCATTCACTAACCCTCTACCTTGAGAGGCTCATATAGTAATAATAATAATGTTACGAAGGTACTATTTTTTGCGACCTTACCTTTCCCAATGACAGTTATCTAAATAAATAAACGGAAAATTCTGTCTGCCCGTCTGTATGTCTGAAACCCGTCTAACTCAGGTCACACTTACTCTAAATAGCTATGTTACACCTTTTCGAATGATTCAGGGATTGACAATCTCACCTTCACCTCTTGCTTGAACATGGGATTTGTGTCCGTATGAGGAGGAACAGTTAAATATTCAAATTTTAAAATAACTGGAAAAAACTAGTGATTTAAAAATTTGTAATTTATATTAAGTTTAAAGTAACGCAAAAGCTTTGTGAATTAAAGAAGTCAAACAAAACTTAGTGAATATAATCTTTTTATTAAAAATTCAGTTTAAAATAACTCCAAGACTTTATGAATTACCAACAGAGTCAAAGCGAGGGTTTTCGTGACGTGGGGTTTTGAAGTTCCACAGAGTTTGTGATTTAAGAAACTTACCTTTCGGCCTGAATTAGAATTTCGGCCTAAATCAGCCCAAATCTGACCAGAATTGAACTTCTAGCACAAATCAGAGTTAAAGTGAGGTTTTAAAGTTCCATGGAGTAAACTGAGGAAAGTTATTTCTTCAAAATTAACATTGCTGCTTTCTAAGCTTGACCAGCGGTTCCTTTAATTTTGGGTTGCAGTGGGTAGCTTAAAATTGTGCACGGAGTGTGAATTTTAAGTTAGTATAGATTATAAAAAGCATAATATTGTGATTCAAAGCTACAATAAAAAACAATTTCTCATAGATATGGCAGTGTTGTCAGATAAAATACATATCTATATATTTTTGACTAAGACAAAAGTATATAAGGATATTAAAAAAAATTGATCAAATGTGTCACCTTAAAAGTCCTTGAATAGTTATAGTAACTGAAGCGTAAGATGTGATAAACGCTTTCGAGTTATGACTTATCAGGCAGCAAATGTTCATGCAGTAGATTGCCGGTTAGACTGGTTACCAAATAAGGCTATAAAACCCAATCTGTCTTGCTATTTAACCCGTAGCTGAACGGAGAAGATATCGATATATTTCATTTGCGCGTAAGTGAAAGCAACGAATTCAACTGGAATTCGAACTCGATTCTCCGATTTCTTTTTCCGAACCGATATCTATCTCACAACAACCCGTAAAAAGTACAGAGAAAAATATTAAACGGTCACTGTTAGCTATTGTTGACAAAAAATATGCTAAAACAAGCTAATAAATAAACAAAAACAAAATAAAATCTTCTGCTCTAATGAACTTAGGTCACTTGTGCCCCCTAAATACGAATTTGAACGTGATACTAGATTAGCAACTAGGTCCCACCCTTTTACAGTGAAACCAATAAAATGCAACCACAACTTCTACTCCAACAGTTTCTTTCCTCGCACTTCCCCGACGGCTACAATCTCCAGGAGTTTAAATGTAAGGTCAATAGACACCTCCTAACACACTAACCTGCTTCCATTCTATCAAACACTCTTCCCATCTGCCCAACCCTCATCCTCGCTATCCTTACTAATCTGTCACCTTCCTCCTAACATTCCCTATGTCTAACCACTCCTTCTCTTTACCTTCTCCTATGTAACCCCATGCGCAATAGTGGCAGTGGAATGCCTTGCTTGGGGTGAGATGATTAAAAAAAAAAATTTAAAAAAAAACAACGCTGTGTGGAACTTGGAAAGAACTAATCCAAACTTAACATGAAAATTATTGCAGCTACTTCTATAACTATAAAATAATTAATACAAAGAAAAATGTTAATAACCTAAAACTTGATAGAGGAATTCATCCTATACCCTGTAATAATCGCCACACGGAATGTATTGAAGAAACCTCGAGGAATATGAATGAATGATTATATGAATACAAAAGGAAAATTTACTAAAAAACACTCTGTAAGTAACTCACCGTAAAGATTCTGATCGTAATGTTGATCTTAAAAATGTCCTTTTTAATCAAAAAGAAATAAATTTACGTGTAATATAGCAATCTAGCCCCACCCGAGGAAGGTTGATGCAATCGATGGTGTTTCCCGTCGGTGAAGGGGTCGGCGAACGACAAGACAGGTGTTTGAGAAATACATCCTGTCGGGGCCTGGAGCGGATGTCGCAGGGTTATGAGTCGGGCTCGTTTGACCTTATTTCCGACAGCGGCGGAAATGACTACGGAGGCAAACAGAACAGGTGTCTCTTGGAATTACGTGGAGTTGCGTGGGAGAGGCAAAACCGGAAGGAAAAGTCCCGGTTCTAGAAGACTATAAAAAGACCTCGACACACGGATTCGCCAGCAGAGAACGGCCAGTGGAAGCAGAGAGACACCACAGGCAAGACTACACTCCCGTCGACCCATTCTATGTGCGCTCTCACTCTTCCATTCTCTGTTCCACACGGGTTCGTCGTCAGGAATAAAAATATAACCTTATATTTTTATATATGCGTGTTCTCGTTGTTTGTCGTCGTACGGCGATATATAACATACGAAGATTAAATTGCGGAAATTTTTTTTAAATCTTTAGGACATCCACTACAAAATGACATCCAGGTTCTTACAACTTTTCATCTTTACTAGCAAATATATTATCACAAGGTGGGGTACGTAAAAAGAAAAATGGTAAAGACATAAACAAAAAGAAAACAAAAGAAATTCAACTCTCTATATAGACTAGCATACATTAAAACAAATAATTCAATTTAAATGTTAAAACTTATCCTTCAAAAGCACGTGTTGTTACATCAAATAAACACCACTTTAGTGCGATGAAGTTCTGATTAACGAAACGCGTTACACGAAACATTTTTTAACTTATATTTTTCTAGCATTGTTCTGGTATATATAGCAGTATCTTTTTTCCTAACGATTCATTGACTCTTCAAAAAAAAAGGAGTAAAGAAAACATAAATGCTGTTGGACCACTTGCAGACAGTAATATGTTATCGAACCCAATCCTGCTGTATCCTGGTCGGCGAGAAAAACTCAAATAATGTTGTGTTTCAAAATATGTTTAACTTTGTTTTTTTTAATATTTTTTGTTCATAATATGTGGGGTTATAACGACTTTTGGCGACATAGAACAAAAACTTGCAAAAATGGCGGTATCACCAAATCTACTGAAAGAGATATTGAATCAACAGCAAGAACAGTGTCAAATGTCACAATAGCCGTTGTTGACTATGATAACTCAACACTTCAATCAACAAGTCTATCACCAACTAAACATTTTAATAGAAGGAAGGAATTTAAACACAAATTCTGTGGATAACATCTCTAACAGCATAACAGAATTCAATTACGACAATGAAAGCGGAAAAAACTTTTGCTTCGTCGTACAAAAGATGGATCAGACATTTTCCAACACGAATTTTTACAGAAAGACAAACATTGGAAAACTGGGAATCCAGGACATGACCGTTACACAAATTACTTCCCCACCAAAACATCCAGCGGATTTTACAATTACAGAAACAGTAGAACTACTAAAAGATATATTTGAAAAAAAAAACAGTCACTGTTTAATAGCAGATTTAATTGTCTCAAATTAGAAAGAAAAAAGACGAAGACGATTATGTAACTTTTGCTGGTATCGTAAACCGAGAATGTGAAAAATTTAAACTAAATTTCCTTCGGAGAAAAGTAGGTGAATAGTTTGATTTTTATCACAGGACTGACGTCTGAATCACACAGTGATATTCGGACCACACTACTTTCCAAATTGGGACACGATAAAGACATCACAATTCAAGCTCTAAAAACTGAAGGAAACAATCTTTGAAGCTTTAAAAGAGACACCTTGTTCATACAAAAACCCAATCGTTAACAGCAACAAATGTCGGAAATTTACAGATGTAACGGGTCTCCTGATTGGCTGATTTAACCCGAACCTCGTTTTGAACTTTAGGCGGGCTTTACCAGAGGTTTTTGTTTTTTTTTCTGATGGTTTTTGTTTTTTTTCTGATGGTTTTTTTTGTTCTCTCCCTTCTTTCAGCTAGCACGAACAGTATCGGACGTATTTGTGCCGCTCCGGATTTTTGTTGCAGCAGGGCCTAAATTGGCGCCCACTTGTCTCGCTATATCGAGACCATCTTACCAATTCTTTGTAATCTTTTAGGCTAATGCCACAACTTTGTAACAGAGAAAATCTCTTGTTACCCTTCTTACCTTAAAAAGGATACCCTATGGGCAAAGCCTTGCCTTCCTAGAGAAAAATTCTCTAAGCACTATCATCTTATACCAAGATAAGAAACTGTGAAAGAAGCTGACCCAGAAGAAAGTTCCTGTACGTCGCGGATCGCAGTTCCTTGTGTCTTATTCATCCCACTCCTAGACGGAGGATACTATACCAAGCTAAGCAGAGAAAAGAGACTATACCAAGCTACACTGTAGCAGCAAAATTCAGCATATTTTTGCAAGACAAATAAATTGTTTTTTCTATACCAGGTATGTCTTGTTATGTTTGATAATTTCCTTTCACTGCTTAAGCGCTAAGCTATGTGAATATATTTCTCACATAGCTTTTATTGCAAAAATATGAGCGTTACATATTTTATTGTAAATTTTTCCCTTCCAGAATTGTTATATGTGTGATTTTTTTTTTTGGTGCTTCTTGTCTGCTACCTAAAAAAAAAAAAATTTTTTTTTTCAAAATTTTTCGGAGAGGGGGTTAGTTTGACTGGATAAGCCTTGACTTTCCTTATTTTTTCTCTCTCTTCGCATGTTATCCTGGTATGCTTGAGGGCGGCATATGGCGGGAGAGCGGCAAAATTTAGAACCTGTCTCTCTTCAACCTTTAAAATTACAGTTGGAGTGTCCTGACTTCAGTGGGTCTCCTTCAGCGGATAAATTTGAATTTCGGACATTTCTCAGAAGGTTCGAATTCTGCACAGCCGACTTGGGAAGATATGACATTTGGTGCCTTGTTGTAGTAACATTTAGTGCTTGTTAATATAACATTTAGTGCTTGTTATGGTGACATTTAGTGCTTGTTATGGTGACATTTAGTGCTTGTTAATGTAACATTTAGTGCTTGTTATGGTGACATTTAGTGCTTGTTAAAATAACATTTAGTGCTTGTTGTAGTGACATTTAGTGCTTGTTAATATAACATTTAGTGCTTGTTATGGTGACATTTAGTGCTTGTTATGGTGACATTTAGTGCTTGTTAATGTAACATTTAGTGCTTGTTATGGTGACATTTAGTGCTTGTTAAAATAACATTTAGTGCTTGTTGTAGTGACATTTAGTGCTTGTTAATATAACATTTAGTGCTTGTTATGGTGACATTTAGTGCTTGTTAATATAACATTTAGTGCTTGTTAAAATAACATTTAGTGCTTGTTGTAGTGACATTTAGTGCTTGTTGATATAACATTTAGTGCTTGTTATGGTGACATTTAGTGCTTGTTAATATAACATTTAGTGCTTGTTAAAATAACATTTAGTGCTTGTTAAAATAACATTTAGTGCTTGTTGATATAACATTTAGTGCTTGTTGATATAACATTTAGTGCTTGTTATGGTGACATTTAGTGCTTGTTAATATAACATTTAGTGCTTGTTAAAATAACATTTAGTGCTTGTTATGGTGACATTTAGTGCTTGTTAATGTAACATTTAGTGCTTGTTATGGTGACATTTAGTGCTTGTTAATGTAACATTTAGTGCTTGTTATGGTGACATTTAGGGCTTGTTAATATAACATTTAGTGCTTGTTAAAATAACATTTAGTGCTTGTTGTAGTGACATTTAGTGCTTTTTAATATAACATTTAGTGCTTGTTAGTGTAACATTTAGTACTTGTTGGTATAACATTTAGTACTTGTTAGGTCTCTCCTTTCTGTGTATAGTACTGTACGTAACAGGTTGAAGGACGCAGGATTCGATCTTCAGTCCTGTAACTCCAACTGTGCGGATTTGCAAAAGAAAATGTCAGAGGATGGATCAATTACCTCCCCCTTCCCTCCTATGAAAAGGTACTGGGGTATCATTGTTCCCCTCGACAAGATACAATCAGACTTGCGCCCACTGAGATTAACATTAACGTAGACACTAAACGTGGAATTCTGTCTCAGACTTCCAGCATCTATGATCCGCTTTCCTTACTTCTCCCAGTTACTATTCAGGGCAAGACATTCGTTAGCCAACTATGGAAAAACAACTTGTCCTGGGATCAACAGATCCCTGAAAATTTTACTATCCCTTGGCAAACTCTTGCTAAGGAACTTAATGAATTAAGCAAATTTGAGTTCCCCAGACGTGTGTTGCAGCAGAGCTTCCCGGTGGAATTTATTTGTTTCTGCGACGCATCTAAGCTCGCATACGGGTTTTCTTTATATGTTAAACAAGGAAATCGATGTTCCTTGTTGTTCGCTAAAGCTAAGGTGGCTCCCATTAAGCAGAAAACCCTACCTACTTTGGAACTAATGGCGATCTATCTCGCTCTCAAAGTTGTTCCTAAGGTTATTGAAGCCTTGAAGCCTATCAACGTACTTTCTATTTTCCTTGTGTCAGATGCACAAGTAGCCTTATCTTGGGTTTTAAATGGGAAGGGGTCTAAAAGAAATATTTTTGTGTAAAATCGTGTCCTGGACATAAAAAAAATGTTGGAGGACGTTAACATCAGATTTGGCGTCACCCCCTTGTTCAAGTATGTCCCTTCGTCGGAAAATCCTGCGGATTTGTTGACTAGAGGCCTTTCAGCCTCCAAGTTTAAACAATTGTTCGATTTTTGGGTATACGGACCCGATTGGCTAAATCAACATAACATCGACTGGCCAGTATCTCCATTACCTTGCCTTAATGACACCAACCGGAAGATTGTATCCTGTATGTTAACCGAGGATTCTCGCGCAGACGAATCCAGTCTTCCTTTAAATATTTCTAAATTTTCAACATTGTCTAGAGCGATCAACGTTCTTGAAAAGGTTTTAAGGTTCGGTGATAAGTTGATGCATCGACACACTGATACCTACCATAAAGCCAAATTGTTGCTTTTTTCTGATATGCAAAGGGAGGCATTTCCCTTTGAGTTGGAATATTTGACTCAACCTTCTAATAAGGTGGTACCTCCTAGAATAACTGCCCTTGGGTTGTTTATTGATAGGGATGGTCTGTTGCGGACTAAAGGACGCATCCAGAATTCCAGTATACTCCACTTCGGAGTCAAATTCCCTATACTTTTGGGTAAACATCACCCCTTAACTGAATTGGTTATCAAAGAGGCGCATTTGAATTGTTGCCACATGGGAACCAATTCAACTCTTTCCAAGTTGAGATTATCCGGATTTTGGATACCCCAGGGAAGACAATCGGTAAAGAAAACACTTCGTAGCTGTATTACTTGTAAGAAAATTAATTCTTTACCGTATAAAGCTCCCTCGGGCTCTCAACTACCCTCCCATCGGGCAAATTTTGTTCACCCCTTTCAACAAGTGGGTATAGATTTTACCGGCCATTTCTTGGTAAAGTACAAGGATGATGAAATAAAGATGTACATCCTGCTATTTACCTGCATGAGTCTTCGCGCAGTGCATCTGGAGCTTTTGCCTGACATGAGCTCCAGATCCTTCCTGTTAGCCTTCGTCAGATTTACCAATCTTTTTGGCGTTCCCTCTCATGTCTATTCGGATAATGCTAAAACCTTTCTAGCATCCGGCATTATGTTGTCTGAAATTTTCGTTTCCGACGAATTCAGGGAACATTTTAGGTCCGCTTCCATTAGTCATCACACCATTCCCCTTTATTCCGCCTGGTATGGGGGCGCATGGGAGAGAATGATCAAAACCATGAAGCAATGCTTGAAAAAATTAATAGGTAGGAGGAAAATTCAGTATTTTGAATTTTTAACGATAATTTCTGACGTGCAGAAAGCGATCAACGATCGACCGCTGACTTATTTTACCGCTTCAGAAGGGAGCCTAGATATTTTAACCCCCAATCACTTTCTACAAACTGGCTACAATCCAGGTTTGTTAATTAGTAACTATGGATCGGAAGATCTGTGCCCCGATCCCCCTAGTAGAAAAAAGCTGGTGCAATCTTTGGAGTTAAGACATAAATATGTCGAAAAATTTAGGAAGATGTGGCACAATGATTATCTGTTGTCTCTGAGAGAGAGGGATACGAATTTGAAGGGAGATTGCCCTCTAAAGGTGTCAGTTGGAGAAATTGTATTAATCAAATCTCCTAATAAGACTAGACCTTTTTGGAGTCTAGGTAAGGTGCTTAGACTCATTACTGGGAATGATGGTAAAGTTCGCTCGGCCTGTGTGTTGAGGAACGGTTGCGAACAGGTTCATTCCTTAAAACATTTATTTCCCCTGGAATTAAAGGCAGACAGAAGCACATTCAGTTCCCCTTGATCTTATTCTATGAAAAAAAAAAAAAGTAATGGATAACCATTACTTTTTTCGTTCTCCGTTGGCAGTGTGTCGGAAATTTACAGATGTAACGGGTCTCCTGATTGGCTGATTTAACCCGAACCTCGTTTTGAACTTTAGGCGGGCTTTACCAGAGGTTTTTGTTTTTTTTTCTGATGGTTTTTGTTTTTTTTCTGATGGTTTTTTTTGTTCTCTCCCTTCTTTCAGCTAGCACGAACAGTATCGGACGTATTTGTGCCGCTCCGGATTTTTGTTGCAGCAGGGCCTAAATTGGCGCCCACTTGTCTCGCTATATCGAGACCATCTTACCAATTCTTTGTAATCTTTTAGGCTAATGCCACAACTTTGTAACAGAGAAAATCTCTTGTTACCCTTCTTACCTTAAAAAGGATACCCTATGGGCAAAGCCTTGCCTTCCTAGAGAAAAATTCTCTAAGCACTATCATCTTATACCAAGATAAGAAACTGTGAAAGAAGCTGACCCAGAAGAAAGTTCCTGTACGTCGCGGATCGCAGTTCCTTGTGTCTTATTCATCCCACTCCTAGACGGAGGATACTATACCAAGCTAAGCAGAGAAAAGAGACTATACCAAGCTACACTGTAGCAGCAAAATTCAGCATACTTTTGCAAGATAAATAAATTGTTTTTTCTATACCAGGTATGTCTTGTTATGTTTGATAATTTCCTTTCACTGCTTAAGCGCTAAGCTATGTGAATATATTTCTCACACAAAAGAAAAGAATCCTCCATCAACTTGGTTTTGTTGTGACTGACATTACGCACGCTTTTCCCGTTTAAGAAGCATAAATACAGGTGGGGGATAACCGAATCAAACAAGTACAAGAATTTAAGTACCTAGGAAGTGTTCTAACAGGAGATGGAAAGTGCAACACGGAGATCCGAAGGCGAATTGGCATGACAAAGGACGCGTTCCAGAAGATGAGCAAAATACTAACACACAGGAAAATCTCAATAAAAACGAAGAAAAGAGTGCTAGACTGCTACGTGATGTCAGTTCTTCAATACGGCAGTGAGTGCTGGACAATATCATCGAAATTGAGGACAAAACTGGAAGCGGCCGAAATGTGGTTCTACAGAAGGATGCTACGGATATTGTGGACTGAACATTCAAGCAACGACGAGGTGTTAGAAAGAATGGCAACAAAAAGGAAATTGATGCTGAGCATCAGGAAGAGACAACTGAAGTTCCTGGGATATGCAATGAGGAAGGAGAGCCTGGAGAACCTGATACTGACTGGTCAGATAGAAAGAAGGAAAGACAGAGGAAGGCAGCGGATAACATATTTGTAGGGCCTGATCAGGTGGATGACGGAACGGGGGTTGTCAGGAACAACAGGAGCAAATAAATTTGTCAAGAAACAAAAAAAAAAAAAAAAAAAAAGAAAGTCGAAGCAAACAAACTTTTGCAACATTCAAAGCGGACTATAAAAACAACACAAAATATATTGTTGATTCAGTGGACAACAAAACAGTTCGTTTTCAGTTTGGCACAGCGTCAGATATTACGCTGACGTCCAAGTCAACTTGGAAATTACTTGGTGAGCCATGTTTTTTGGCAACAGATAGCGAAAAGTGCCTCTGGGGATCAAATTCCTTTAACTGGTGAGTTAAATTTAATGTTACATTTCGAGCTACCACATTTACGGTTGTATGCTATCTTACTGAAAATTATGAATAAAATTTAATTGTTCTCGACTAGATGGAACAGCTTAATCCTTTCGAAATTCCTTTTCCAGTCTGTGTTCAACTCATTTAGGCTTACTTCTGTTTCGGACAATGAAAAAGATTTTATGGACGAACTTAAAAATAAGTTTAGTAACGTTTTACAGGAGGGTTTTGATTACTTTACTAAAATTAAGACAATTTTGAAAATAAAAGAGAACACTAAACCAGTTTTTAGACCAAAATGACTTGTGCCTTATGCCGCACGTGATACGGTTGAAAAAGAACAAAATTGCAGGATAAAAAAGGAAGAAATCTCTCCACAGGATGAATAGATTGTCGTAAAGCCTTTAATAGTGTGCCACATTCTTTGATCTTTTAGAATTTGGAAATGTACAAAATCTCCTCAGTGAAAGTCAGTCAATCAGTTAATATGCCATACGTGAAACACGCTTGGGCGATCATGTCTTTTTCCAGACATGACTGACTGGGCAGAAGATTATCCCGCAGTAGATTGCCATTGCTTTCTGCGGTAGACTGGTTGCCGGCCAAGGCTATAGAACCCAATCTGTCCTGTTATTTAACCCATAACTGGAGGGAAGAGACGGATTAATACTTTTCCCAAGGGTATTTGTGCGTAAATGAATGCAATGGATTCAACTGGAATTCGAACTCGGCTCCCCGGTTTCTCGTTCCGAGCCGATATTCACTGTACCACAACGCACATCCAGGAAACCACATTATAATTTAATGACACCAAAAGTACTGCCATTTTTAATTGTTTAAATATTCAATGAAGAAACTTTTAAGGAGACTCCATGTCAACTGTTCTGTTCTGTCTGTCCTTAATGCTCCTTTTGCATGAACTAAACAGAAATAGCTATCAGAAAGAGATAATTACAGAAACACACTCAATAGATATAGATTTTGGTAGAAAGATGAAGAAGCAGAAACAAGAAGAATCCTATAAGCACTTCAACGAAGTCAACGAAGATGACGGAATGCCACAGACCCAAATGAAAGAGAAAGTAAGCAAATAATGCTATAAGCAGGTGCATCTGAATTTAAATACCGAGATGAATTCACGAAACAGAAATTCAGCCATAAACATTTTGGCTATTCTTGTTGTACAATACAGTCTCAACATCCTTAGTTGGACCATAACTGACATTAAGCGAATGGATATCAAAAAATGTGTTGACCCCAAAAGCAGATTATGTGATAAATATACAAATGCAACTGACCATATTGCATGAGTTTGCATCGCGATAGCACAAACTGAATACAAAAAACTCTGCATGACAGAGTGGACTAATATCTGCGCTGTAAAATGTGAATCTTTTACGGGACGAAATTGGTATGGACATCACCCTGACCCGATTATAGAGACAAAACGTTTAACAATTTTAAGGGATTTTTACAATAAACAGAAAGGAAAAAAATCATAGCTTATCGCCTAGAAATTGTGAGCAAAGATCGAAGAACAGAATGTGTTTCCTTATAGCCATGGAAGTTCATGCAGATTGAACATCTATAGAAATACAAGGATCTTCAAGTGGAAATCTAACAGATGTGGCCTATGAGGTCATCAATATTTCCAGTTGTAGAAGTGAATGAATGAATGAATGAATGAATGAATAATAATAATAATAATAATAATAATAATAATAATAATCGTCACGCTAGATTGGTGCAATATTTACATTAGACCGTCTAACCATAAATTTGATGTCTTCCATTGGATCTTTGGGACTGCAGCGATTCAATACCAATGTGGATAAGAAACCATAACACAACTGATGACTTCTTTTTCTTTTATGTCCCGTGTCCCTTCAGCACAGAAGTGATACCAGGAACGTCAATTGTCTTTTTCTGATGTTGAGCGTGACAAGAGGTGGATTCCAATTATATTTGTACTAAAGTCAATGTATCGCTCTCGAATGGAATTAACAATCGCGCCACCTGTGGAACCAAGTAAAAAAAGTAATGCATACAAAACATAATAAATCCAATTATGAAAATGATGATGATGAAAATACTGCCAATAAGGGAGGATTTTGGTGTGTCATGAATAAAACTAAACTTTCTTTCTTTCTTCCTTCCTTTCTTTCTTAGTTTGTTCACACCGATGTTAAAAGAAGATAGATAGATAGATAGATAGATAGATAGATAGAAATTTTCCTAAGCGCCGCTTAGATGTGGCACAAGTATGGGGTTCCTATTGAGGATTTAACTCACTACCTAATAATAATTTCTAGCGAGACAAGCTTGATGATATACATCACGTAGAGGTACCCAATTTATAAGATAGATAGATAGATAGATAGATAGATAGATAGATAGATAGAATTTGATAGAGAAAGAGAATTTTATAGATAGATAGATAGAATTTGATAGATAGATATATAGATCGATAGATAGATCGAAAGATAGATACATAGAATTTGATAGAATTTGACAGATAGATAGATACATAGAGAGATAGATAGATAGATAGATCTGAAGGAAATTCTCTCTCTCTCTCTCTCTCTCTCTCTATATATATATATATATATATATATAGATAGATAGATAGATAGATAGATAAATAGATAGATAGATAGATAGAATTTGATATAGATAGATAGATAGATAGATAGATAGATACATAGAGAGATAGATAGATAGTTAGATCTGAAGGAAATTCTCTCTCTCTCTCTCTCTCTCTCTGTATATATATATATATATATATATATATATATAGATAGATAGATAGATAAATAGATAGATAGATAGATAGAATTTGATAGATAGATAGATAGAATTTGATATAATTTGATAGATAGATAGATAGATAGATAGATAGATAGATAGAATTTGATAGAATTTGACAGATAGATGTGAACAAACTAAGAACTAAGAACTAAGAAAGAAAGAAAGAAAGAAAGAAAGAAAGAAAGAAAGACGTAAAAGACAGGCAGAGTTATATGACTATATATATATATATATATATATATATATATATATATATATATATGTATATTTGTAAGAGATGTTTAGATTTTAACAAAACTAAAACGTTTTGTCTATGATGTCCATGCATAAGGAAGTAACAAGTGATCAGGATAAAGGAAAAAAAAAGAAGGACAAAATTGAAAAAGAGAGAGAGAGAGAGAGAGAGAGAGAGAGAGAGAGAGAGAGAGAGATCAAACAGGGAAATAACAGAATAACATGTATAATAGAAAGTGGTACAAAAAAGAAAGGAAAGAAATGATGTGTCATGAATAAAACTAAACATTTCATAGTTTATTCTCCTTCGCGTTTCTTAAGCATTTACTCATCCATATACATTTTTAAAGGACCTAAAAATAAATCGAACGCACATTCAACTTGCTTAACCACGTGTCCCGATCTATATTATTTATTTATTTTTTATTAAGGTGACTCAAGCATCCGATCGCTTATAGAAAATGATAAAAAAGAATGGCTGGCTTTCTATGTAGACTATACAATTTTTGTATATGGGCGAGTACTTTCTCCTTAAACAATTTTTTGTATTCTTTCTTATTATCCAGATACTAATTTTACTCCAGCTTTCATTGAAGTTTGTTATTTTTAATTTATTTTGTGGATATGTTTATCGCATTTTATTTGTTTATTTACTCTGACTCCTTTACTTACATACTTTTTTATTCTTTCTGGAGTCAATTCTTTAACTACTTTTACCTGCAGTGGCGAAGGCGGTATTATCGGCGCCATGTCACTTCTATTACCTCCCTTTATAAAGCTGCTCTTCTTTGTCTTGTAACATTTTTGTTTTTGCTCTTTAGTTCTGAACGGAATGATACTGAAGCCCCCGCTATATCACGTGATGTTCATCAATCAGTTTTCGTGGATAATAACGTCAGGAATTGTTCAGCACACAATCGATAGCAAAAAATCCCTTTTAAATACCGGTAGACATTCATGTATATATATATATATATATATATACACACACACACACACACACACACACATATATATATATATATATATATATATATATATATATATATATTAATGTCATTAAGTAGATATTCTGTTTATAATCAAACAGTATTATATTTTTATTTCTACCGTCCTGATTATTTACGATAAATTTTTGTTACGAAGATGTGTGTCTAAGACGCGCCAGATTACTTGGTGGCTTCTCCTGTATGGATAGGGGTCGCAGGTTCGAATCTTACCGAATGACACACATTTTCGTAACAAAAATTTATAATAAATAATCAGGCCGGTAGAAATAAACATATAATACTGTTTGATTATAAACAGAATATCTACTCAAATACGTGTATCGATCAAAAATAATGTTCAAATAAATCATTTCATATATATATATATATATATATATATTCCAAGGAAGCGGCTTAATGGTGAAACCCTGAAAGATATCTTACTAATATTAATTGTTAAAAATGGAAGATGTAAATCATATGTATGAAAAAGTAAATGCATCTATCTACTTCAGTCTATTTCTTTCTTTCTTTCTTTCCTTCTTTCTTTCTTTCTTTCTTTCTTTCTTTCTTTCTTTCCTTCTATCTATCTATCTATCTATCTATCTATCTATTTATCTATCTATCTATCTATCTATCTGGCTGGAGAACTTCGACGTGATGTAATGGTTAGCAAGTGTGTCTCGCTAGAATCCATTACAACTGCGTAGTGAGTTCTATTCTCACTTGGTACCCCATACTTTCGGCCTTGTGCCACACCTACGCTGCACTTAGAAAATCAACTATCTATATTCCTTTAAGATATATATTTATTATGTATACATTTAAGAAAATGTAAGGCCCTAACAGGACTTAAATGATTTGTCTGTACTTAGAGAAAAATCAAGTGATTAGCGTAAAGGAGAAAGAGTAGAACAAAAAACAAAGCAGGAGAGAGAAAAGAGACAGAGAGAGAAAGCAACTAGGGAATTATTATAGAGAGAGGTACAAAATAAGAAAGAGACGAGAAAAGAAAAGAGAGAGAAAAATGACCAAGAGTGAATGTAAAGGAAGATAGTAGTTGAGCAAGTGAGAAAAAAAGGAAGATAGTAGTTGAGCAAGTGGGACAAATGTTTATCCGTTATATTTAAGCAAATCAAATTTCAAAATTGCTGCTATGTAACTGTGAGGATTTTCTGAATTTAGTCAAAATATTTATGCAAGTTACAAGTAGGTATTTTTTTATTACTGCTAGTAAAATGATATCTATCTATCTATCTATCTATCTATCTATCTATCTATCTATCTATTTCCGTCTATCTATCTATCTATCTATTTATTTACTAATATCTATCTATCTATCTATCTATCTATCTATCTATCTATCTATTTCAGTTTACTAATATCTATCTATCTATCTATCTACCTATCTATCTACTATTTCAGTTTTACTAATATCTATCTATCTATCTATCTATCTATCTATCTATCTATCTATCTATTTCAGTTTCTATCTATCTATCTATCTATCTATCTATCTATCTATTTCCGTCTACTAATATCTATCTATCTATTTCAGTTTACTAATATCTATCTATCTATCTATCTATCTATCTATCTATCTATCTATCTATCTATTTCAGTTTATATCTATCTATCTATCTATCTATCTATCTATCTATCTATCTATCTATTTCAGTTTACTAATATCTATCTATCTATCTATCTATCTATCTATCTATCTATCTATCTATCTATCTATCATTCAGTTTACTAATATCTATCTATCTATCTATCTATCTATCTATCTATTTCCCGTTTACTATCTATCTATCTATCTATCTATCTATCTATCTATCTATCTATCTATCTATTTAGTTATATCTATCTATCTATCTATCTATCTATCTATCTATTTCTGTTTACTATCTATCTATCTATCTATCTATCTATCTATCTATTTCAGATTTACCTATCTATCTATCTATCTATCTATCTATCTATCTATCTATCTATCTATTTCTGTTTACCTATCTATCTATCTATCTATCTATCTATCTATCTATTTCAGTTTACTAACTATCTATCTATCTATCTATCTATCTATCTATCTATCTATCTATCTATTTCCGTTTACTAATATCTATCTATCTATCTATCTATCTATCTATCTATCTATCTATCTATCTATCTATCTATCTATTTCAGTTTACTAATATCTATCTATCTATCTATCTATCTATCTATCTATCTATCTATTTCTGTTTACTAATATCTATCTATCTATCTATCTATCTATCTATCTATCTATCTATTTAGTTTACCTATCTATCTATCTATCTATCTATCTATCTATCTGTCTCTTTCTGTTTACTATCTATCTATCTATCTATCTATCTATCTATCTATCTATCTATCTATCTATTTCAATTTAGTAAATGAAGCATTTATTTGCTCTTTGAATTAATTTCCTCTAACTAAAAAATTCTCCTTTTCATTTATATTTATCATTAAAAACTAAGAGACGCACAGAAGGCAATTCATACTGAGAAAAGTGATTTATTTATAATATAGAATATCCTTGAGATATGAGTTTAATTCGTACCAAGCTTGTAATTAAAAAGACTCGTAACTTAAATCAATTTTCCCCTTTGAAATTAATGGAAAAAGATCTTATCCATTCATTGGATCAATCCAAATTGAGGTGAACGCGTGTAATGCTAGTGGAAATGCATAAACTAGTGACTTAACTAATGCTTAACTGAAACTCATGCATATTTGAAAATTCTGCTCGTATCTCAAGGCGAACATTGACAGAAGTCTAACTCGTATCTCGAAAAACTCGTATGTCAGTACGCTCGTATCTCAAACTATTACTTTTTTTTCTAAATGAGGCGTTTGAATACCGCACGGTCCTAAATGTCTCGCACAACTAACATTTGAGAACGACGTTGATTGCATACTTAATGGCATATAAATCCACCACAATACACGAAAGATAAAGTCAATGTCATGATGACAGATACAATATTGTCTTGGGTTCTGGTATTTACTGCACCTGCGTTTCAACTTAACGCTATATAACGTTCTTGACCCACGAAAAAAATTATTTTGAGAATGTTTTGTAATTTGCTTGAAGCATTGTGGATATTAGAAATATGGTTAGGTTTTGAAGGCTGTCACAATGCGTTTAGTAAAATAAAGAAAGGTAAATAAGTTGTTGGATATCACCTTTTTATTATACATTAATATTTCGAGATTGAAATCTCATCTTTAGAATGTTAGAGGAATTGGGTTTGAGTCCGCGCCTTTCAACAAATGGTCCTTCCTGGCTGCTGCTGCTCTTGTTAATTATAGTGTGTGTGTGTGTGTGTGTGTGTGTGTGTGTGTGTGTGTGTGTGTGTGTTGCTCGGGTGTAATGAAAGCTTTAAAACTAATCCATGGTCCTCGAGCTCAGACACTTTGGACGTTGGCACGAAAGACTAAAAAGCAATAGTCATTTCCAGTTAAAGCGTAACCGTAGACTGAAAGAAAAATGAATGGATGTAAACCAAATTTTGATATCCTGGTATCGATATCAAATAAGTTTTTTTCGTCGTAAGCTGAATTTTGAAGGCTAAATAAGTTCTCTGAGTAAATGGCATCATGGCTGAGACTAAGAACTACAATTATACCTACTTAGAGCCAAACCCGAAGCAAAAACTAAAATAAAAGTGCTGAAAAAAATACAAACATACAGGCAGAAAAACAGACGCACACACAAACATCTTGCTTTTATATATATATATATATATATATATATATATACATATATATATATATATAATCAATTGTCTGCACTATTGTAAGAGCTGAAACTTTGAAACTTCTGAATATCGTTTCTTATGTCTTTGTCTATGAGTGCATCAAATTTGATTAAAATCGGATCATTCCTTCTCTAACCTGATTTTTTCGATTATCGATTTTCGATATTTATCGAGAGTACCTCGACACAAAACCTAAGTAAGAACACTCGCAGACGCTTATAGTACAACTGTGTAAATTTTCAAGAAAATCGGTTCAGCCGTTTCGGAGTCTATAGGTAATGGACACAGACACACAGAGATACAGACACACACGCAGACAAAGTACCATGTATAAATAAGTTTAGATAGATTAGATTGCAATTCGAAACCGGCTCTCTAATTCTTCAATACGAGCTACTATACCTAGCTCCACCGTGACACCTCACTATTAACGAGCAGTAAAAACGAAACGATAAAATGTTACCGAAGCAGCTTCTTTTTGAGGGTTTTACTTAATTTGATTGCTTTTCTTATCTACATCTATTAATTAAAGATTATCCTAAAAGAAGAAATCTTTTACGTGACCATATCTGATAAGATGGACTATTCATTAAAAGCGAGTTACAGGACCCAAACAAAAGTAATGACTCTTAGACTTTGAAGGAAGAGGAGCGAACTTTAATCACTTTAGTATTGATGATTCAAAATGGAGACCGTAAATATGCTCAAGGCAACTAAAGTTAATATATCACCCGGTTCAGTTCCCAAAAGACAAAGTTTGCATGGAAGGGAAGGGCTTTACAAACTGTGGCTCTTTACGCAGGCAGCTTTGAGAGAGAAAATATCGCAGCAGATGGACGTCGTAATGACGTTAGTATATTAATTATCGTATCGATTAGCAACTAGTCATCCATTTAATCTAAAACATATGAATCAGCTTTCGAATCAGATGAATACGGATATTATGCATGTTTGCAAAGCTTAATAAAAATAAGAATTTTAAAATTTTACTTACCTAATATAAAACGGATTTTAGCATAGAGGAATTCTTTTTAAATAATGTTAAAGACAAAATAGTGTTAAAAACAGAAAGATTGGGCAACTCTGATTTAGATATGACAGCGATATTTAATTTTTGTTCTGATCTGACACATGGCAGAAGGAAGCAGGGTATTTATTATACAGTTTACAGGGAAAAGGAGCCAATTCGGCGAACACTTCTTAAGGACTATTACAAGGATATCATTAGGTTCACATGATTTGTGAGGATCTAGATTAGAGATGATAGCAGAAACTATAGAAGTGGTTATAATGCCTGTTACTAGACAAAGCCGGGGAGCCGAGTTCAAATTCCAGTTGCAATCCATTGTATTCACTTACGCGCAAATACCCTTGGGAAAGGTATTAATCCGTCTCTTCCTTCCAGTTATGGGTTAAATAGCAGGACAGATTGGGTTCTATAGCCTTGGTCGGCAACCAGTCTACCGCAGAAAGCAATGGCAACCTACTGCGGGATAATCTTCTGCCCAGTCAGTCATGTCTCTTTCGAGACATGATCGCCTAAGCGTGTATCGCGTATGGCACTTAACTGACTGACTGACTAGACAAAGACACAGTTTTAAAAAAAAGTCCAAAATAGAGTTTAAGGTGAATTTATGGGCGAAACATTCACCTTTGTCACCTCACATTGATTTAAGAGAGGAGGAAAAGAAAACCTCTTGTTTAAATCACTAATATAATATCGCCAGTAATCAGGAGAGCTAAAGTTATTAGATGCAATGCGATGCATCATCTAAAAGAACAATGTTTACCTCTGATTCAGAGTCATTTTTAAAGGCGACGATAGGAACTGAATGTAGCCGAAGTCCCAGAATTGTCCGGAGCTGAACTTCATGAGACTGTAAAATAAAATATAACAGCGAGAGTATCGTATTCAGTAATTCGAGAAACAAAAGACCTAAGCGTTTTTTTTACTTTTTTCAGTTGGAACGGAGTTAATGTATCGAACAAATGGGAAGTAGGAGAAAAGAAACTGTTAGAAGAGAAGAGGTTGTCGCATTTAGCAATTTTGACGGTAAAAATGATGCCAGTCTAGTAGCACGCGTAAATATACTTGCAATGATTAACTGTAAAGAAATGTTTACTTATGAGTTTCTCTAACAGTAAAAAAAATAAGATTTTTGCTGAACGTTCAGCTAATACAGGGTCCAAGAGCTATTCAAGTTAGTAGGTTACTAAATGTGGTTTTTGTATAAATATAAGATGATGAATGTTGTAACTATCTCCGAGGTGGATACGATACACAGAGAAAATGTTCTGCGGTATTATTCAGCACAATATCCGGTGCTAAACGGATATACACAGAACAGTACAATAGTTACAATAACAGACTGAACTTACAACACAGAAAAGAAGGGTTTAGATTGCAATAGTCGCCGAATTAATCGAAGATTACTAAAATGAAACTCGAATATTACGCTTCGAATGGTAATATTGTTTAATTTAATAGACCATTTCAGACCCTGGGCTATTCTATCATTGACAGTGCTGCAGGGGTGTTAGCCGCTCTCCAACCATGAAGTAAAGAAAGATTATTCGAATATGAAGGAGAGATAAACTGGAAACAACAGCAGTTAAGAGGTGGTTTTACTCTGCTCAGAACCTTCAGTCTCTCGATCAGAAGCCTTGCTGCAAGAGGTACTTTACTGTCGTACCCAGGATGATAAGCCACTAGAGAACTCGTAATTTCACCATTACCATCGTCAACTATGTTAGGGGCATAGTCGGGTTGAATCATAAGACCAATGAGCAATTTTCTTCCGGTTGAAAGTAGAATAGATATTAATTAAAACATACAATGCCCTGGAAAATTAGACCTAGGCGAGTTGATTCCTCGCTAGACCAAACAGCAGCCGATGTCTTCCAACTTAAAAACTAGCTTTTGTCACGGACACGCAACAATTGATTCCATCATGTTAACCCTCTGACCCTTTGCTGGTAAATTGAGTGTAAGAAACCCTCCATCCAGTGATTCCGTTTAATATCTGCACTAGTGATATATATATATTAGTCAACCGCATACAAGCCTGTTTCGCTGTATATATATATATATATATATATATATATATTCTTTTTTCATTTGTAAACGGGTTATTACGCGACCTAGGTTTCTACCATGGGGTTTCTTCAGGCGACTTGCAATAACTAATTTTTCCGTTTTTGTTTTTTGAGAAACCTAGGTCGATTAATAACTCATTTACAAATGAAGAATATCCAAAAGATCTACAATATAATTGTATTGAACACTTTTTAATACAACTGTTTTTTATGACCAAAAACTAAGTAATTAAATAATCAACATATATATATATATAATTTCACTCTAAACATGAAAGAACCACCACTGGGGAGCAAGGAGTTACAATGAGAAAAAAAAAAAAAAAGAAGGTACAGCGAATGTCAAAGAAATGATAAGAAAAGGATGGGACAATTTTAAGATGGCAATTGACGTTGCGTTTAAACTTCTGAACATTGTATCTATCAGGGAAGCAACCAAATGAAAGAGAGTTCCACAAACGGGAAGTACGAGAAAAGAAACTGTTCGAGTAGAAGAGGCTGTTGCATTTAACACTTTCGAAGGGAAAATGGTACGACCCTGATGCCAATCCAGTAGTACGCGTAAATACATGTGGTCGGCGTACCAGGAAAGGAAGCCACAGAAAACACAGAAGGAAGCCACATCACGTCTGTGAAAAAGTGACTGATGACTGGCTACCAAGTCGGTGTTGATTTCTTCTCTGGATTTTGTCAAGAACCTGAAGATGAATAGCATGATCACCCGACCAGATCGTTCTGCCACCTACTCTAACCCATTGTGGTGCATAACCCTTGACTCTACAAGAATGTTTTGATTTTAATCCTGTTATCTGTCTAGCTCTCCCTCTCCTTCCTAAGAAGAGTCGTTTGTGATAACTCGTCGAGATACTGGGTTGCATCACTCGTAGATTAAGCTGACATAAAATGACGTACCCATAGCACACTGACACACACATCCTGAAATCTTCCCATGTTTTAACGTTAACAAATCTCCCTGATTCTTAAACACATACAGATATCTTCAGAGTTTATCTTATTTTTCTAAAGCTTGCACATCTTTTTCAGAGATCAGTCAGTCAGTTAAGTGCCATATGTGATCAACGCTTGGGCGATCATGTCTCTTTCGAGACATGACTGACTGAGCAGAAGATTATCCTGCAGTAGGTTACCATTGCTTTTTGCAGTAGACTGGTTGCCAGCCAAGGCTATAGAACCTAATCTGTCCTGTTATTTAGCCCATAACTAGAAGGAAGAGACGGATTTATACCCTTCTCAAGGGTATTTGTGCGTAAGTGATTGCAAAGTATTGCAACTAGAATTCGAACTCGGCTCACTCGATTTCTCGTTCCGAGGCGATAACCACTGCGCCACTCAGAGATACAGATGCGTAATTCTTTCTATTCAGGCATGTAGTTTGCAGAAGATAACGTTTCATCGTCGCCATAGGGTTAAAAATACAAGTCATAAAATATTATGATTGGGAAATAGTCATCACACTATTGTTTTCACACTTATTACCTAAAACCAAGGTTCTTACCAGAGCACACATACCAAGTGTAGATGGCATTCAAGTATCAACGAGGCTACGAAAAATAGGCATAGGTTCTCGTTTGCCTAAAATTGATATCAAAATTATTATCCTATCACAAGGCTTACACTTATTACCTAAAACCAAAGTCCTTGCTAGAACAGACATATCAAGCGTATATGTCTTTCGAGTAGGAACGAGGTTACCTAAAACTGGGCATGTCTATCGTTTGGCCGACTCTCAGTTGCCCCAAATCGCTGTATATGGTAAATTAATTGAACGGTGAGATGGTCAAAGATTTCGCTATAAAGACCTGCATCAAGAATGGACCTGAAAGCGATGCATAGTGATATAAGGAACTGGCAACATCTGGTCGCGGTCCACCCTGCATGGAGCTCAACGCTTTATGATGGAATAGCATCAAGCGAAGGTTTAAGGCTGGTTACTTAACAGTGAGCATCGACCAGGAGACATCGCCATCACGCATTTTAAACCCATGGATCTATATGAGACTACTCGTGACCTCGTCGAATATGTCGGCTGTTGATGATAACGATAATGATGATTATGGCGGTGATGGGAGCAAGTTGATAAAAACTGTCTTCAAAATTGAATCCTTTTACTTTCATATCTAACAAAGTGGAATAAACTTCTTTTTTTTACCAAAATGTTGGAATTTTGCAACGGTATTGCTTATCACTATAAAAGTTATTTTCAGTAGTCATACAATGATACACTGGGCACCTCGGCGTGGTGTGATCATTAGCAAGGTTGTCTCGATAGAACCAGTTACAACTGAGTAGTGAGTTGGATCCTCATTCGGTGTCTCATACATTCGGCCTTGTGCCACATCTACGCGGCGCTCAGAAAATCACCTATTTCAGGTAAAATTTGCGTGACCGAAAAGGAAGGCAAATCCTCTCATGAGGAAATAAGTTTTGAATGTGTTGTGGCGCAGTGGATATCGAATTGGAACGGTAAATCGGGGAGCCGAGTTCGAATTCCAGTTGAATTCATTGCATTCAATTACGCGGAAATACCATTGGGAAAGGTATTAATACGCCTCTTCCCTCCAGTTATGGGTTAAATAATAATATAAGCCTTGGATGGTTACCAGTCTACCGCAGAAAGCGATGGCATTCTACTGCGGGATAATCTTCTTCCCAATCAGTCATGTCTTTTTCGAGACATGGTCGCCCAAAGCGTGTATTACGTATATTGCGTGTATTATGGCTCTTATCTGACGGATTGACATTGATATTAACCAGGTCAAATTGGTAACTGATCTAAAAATCTTTTGTTAACTGGGGCAAAAAATGGCTTGCTAATTTTAACGCCTCTAAAACTAAACCTCTTTTAATCATATTCATCATTTATCCATCACACCCAGATGGTGCATAGGGCAGCAACTTTTTGTTGCTGTTTCTTTAATAAATTGTTTTTTACGGGGCAGGGTTGTTAGGCTTGCACCCAACCCCCAAACATGGAGGACCGTTGGACCATTCTTGGTCCTTAGGTTTACAGCACCTGGTATTCCCAAATGGTTAAGTACTGACCAGGTTCGATGTTGCTTAACTTCGGTGATCGGACGGGAACCGATGTATTCAACACTATATAGCAGTAGACTTTTTATCATATTACAGAACCTTTATTTCACTATGAAGAATAAAGATTAGATTGAATCAATTATTAGGTCTACAGCTAGAGAAGTGGCTTCAGAGTATCGTGCTAGACAGTTTTCATCGCTCGAATTTATCTTAAACATTTATAAGTTTACCACTCATTGGATATTACTGCCACATGTAGTCTGGTACTTCTGGTATATATTTAGCAATCTAAACTTATTTATAAATGGAACTTAGTCTGTGTGTGTGCATGTGTCTGTGTGTGTGTGTCCGATACCTATAGACTCCGAAACGACTGAACCGACTTTCTTGAAAATTTACACAGTTGTACTATAAGCGACTGCGAGTGTTCTTTAGCTAGGTTTTGTGACCGAGGTACTCCCGATAAATATCGAAAATCGATAATCGAAAAAATCGGGTTATAGAAGGAATGGTCTGATTTTAATCAAATTTGATACACTCACAGACAAAGACATAAGAAACGATATTCAGAAGTTTCAAGGTTGCAGTTCTTACAATAGTGCAGAAAATCGATACTATATATATATATATATATATATATATATATATATATATATATATATATAAATGCTGTGAGCGATTGGCTGAGACATCAGTCGAAAGATTTTTACGCTGAGGGAATACGGAAGGTTGTGCACAGATTGGAAATGTGTGTGACACTGCTGGGAGACTACGTTGAAAAAAAAGTCATCTTCTATCTGTATTAGAAGTCCTTGTACCGAAAAAATCCCCTTATTTATTGAATGATCCTCGTAATATCCTTATTATTTATTGAAGCGATCAAACTGTTTTCCAAAATATAACTTCAATAAAACTACAACATAGATACGCATAATACCGTCTCTAATAATAATTATGCCCACGCAAACATGTATAAACACAAAAGCCTGATACAATAATATTTTTTTCCGGCAAATTGTTTGTCTACTAAAACTATGAAGACAGAGATTTGAACTCATGTCGGAAGAAAAGAATTGCATGATTCACTCAACTAAGTATTGAAATGAATCTCGACTTAAAAAAAAATCTAACTGTCGATTTTTTAAAAAAAAAAAGTAAAAATTTTTCTGCACCGTCCGGGAATCGAACCCGGCTCACAAGAATGGGAATCTTGCATGATACCACTACACCAACGGTGCGAGCTGAAAATGTGGAAAGCAGTTTAACGTCATATATTTAGAACAACTATTGATTATTGCAAGTTCATATCCGTCGCCCATGGAATGTGCTTCTCTTTGCTTAAGAGTGTTACAGCTTCACCAAGGGAAACTGTTATCTAATTTCGCTTTTAATATTGGCAATCACTACATTTTTCAGACTAGCTCTGTATATATTGTAATAGCAATAGTAGTATTAGTCAGTTTCTTACAAGTAAATATTTGGCATTCTTTAACTGAGAAGCCAGTACTGCAGTCGGTTGAAATTTATAAAATCTTTCTTAAAATATTTATCAGGAAAATAGATTTCACAAGTCTTGTAACCGTTGTCGCTCTTTCCAGTATTGATGGGGGTTTCTTTCCTAGCATTTTGTTCGGAGTGTTGTGGAACGTCAAAGTCTTGATTGTGTTTTTATTTCCTTATCGAGTTAGGTGTGTTATTTATTTTGGATTTTATATTGTTGAAAGCCTTTATGTGATGTTGTTTCCGTCATTTGGTTTAGCTTTATGATTGTGATTGTGTAGCGCCAGGTAACAAAGCTCGAGAAATGGTGGTCTTTGCCAATAAGCACAGATTTTTCTAGCTCAAGGCTATTTTTAGCACTGATCTGAAAAAGTGTATACAGCTGGTAGTTCAGATGTTTTTGAACAGGTTTGACGTAATGAATGACTTCCATATAAAATGTCTTGATCTGACGAGGCCGTTTGAGAAAATGACTGGAGTCCTCAAGTGAATATTTTGCTTTTGTTGCAGTTTGTGTTATTCAGCATAATTACTTTTATATATGCACACACACGTATGTATATAGATGTGTGTGTGTGTGTGTGTGTGTCTGTAGGCATATATGTGTATGTATACACACACATATATGTATACAGAAACAAGTATATGTTGAAAAGCGTTCGACCCGGCTGAGAAAAGATTCACAAAATATTGAACATTTGGTGTCATTTCGAGAAGATTACACATCGGACATTTTTAGTATCCAACTTGACTCTCTCTATATATATATCTATGTTAAAGGTGTGTGTTCTGTTCTTTAACATACTGTTAGCTGTGCACATTAATTTCATTTATAGTGGTTGTGCATTAAGCACCTTTTTGAAACTATCGTCTCGTGGTCCAACTACTTTGGCTAGTTCATATACATAGTGTTGGGTTGTGGTGTTGTTTAGAGCCAAGATTGTTGGTTTTTCAGTGATTTTACTGATGAAAAGTATTTTGGCAAGCAGTTTCTTCATCGTAAAGAGCTCGATATCCTAATGCAGTTAGAACGTTGATAAGCACAAAGATTTTATCCCTTTAATCGAATAGCTTAATGTTGGTTTACTGTGACGAGTTAGAAACACATAACAATGTCCTGGCGAAGCTTTGAAGACGGCATGAACCTGATTAGTTAAAGTGACTGACTTTTATATATATATATATATATATATATATATATATATACACACACACACACACACATATATATATATATATATATATATATACATACATATATATATATATATATATATATATATATATATATATATATGTATATTTCATTTGTAAATGATTTTGTGAACGCGCAATTTTCAAAATGAGAAGAATTAAAAGTTAAAATACCCGTTACGTGAACGTTTAAAAAAAAATCCCTATTAAGTGAGCGTTCTTGGTAAAGAAATGTTGAAAAACCTTGACATAACGTTGAGTATAGTGAAAACCGCCAAGCCTTACAACTGGGGAAAAATATGTAGACTGTGCCAGGAAGACAATTTAGCGATTATGCTATTCCCAAACAAAAATGAATTATTGAGTGAAAAAAGAGAAATTATAAGTAATTGTAACTATACCATAAAATACCTATTAGGTTCATACAAACATGGATGAAAACATTATAATTTTGAAAATTTTGAAAATTTCTTGTTCAAAAAATTCCTATTACGTGAGCGTTTTTAAAAACCGGTAAAATTGCAAATCGCCTGAAGACACCACATGATAGAAATTTAGGTCGTGTAATAACTCGATTACAAATAAAGAATATATATATATATATATATATATATACATAAAACTCAAAACAGCATGGTAACTCTCATACCTGAATTTTTTCTAGTTTAAAAAATTGAGCGTTAAAAAAAATCCTCGTTACGTGAGCGTTCTTAAAAAAACAATAAAATAAGTTATTGCAAATCACATGTGTACTGGTTTAATTTTTTTATGACCAAAAACTAAGTTATTAAATAATCAACACACACACACACACACACACACACACACACACACACACACACACACATATATATATATATATATATATACACGAGAAAAAATCGCAAGATCGCCAAGACCTACCGCGGTTTCGCACAACGGCTCGTCACGGCAAAGGCAGACTGTCGGTGCTCCGCAGTTTTCTTTTTTTTCCCCTCGTTGTCCAAAGCTTTATAGCCGAGGGCGATAACGGAGTTAGATTCTGCCGGTTATTCGTGGTTCTTAAAAATTACTTGTGTAACATTTTAAGATTTGAATACGTACAGAGTCAATTTTATTATTATTATATATATATATATATATATATATATATATATATATATATATATATATGTTAAAGAACAGAAAACAAACCACTTTCTTGCTACCTTTATAAATGAGTAAAAATGTGTGGTAAAAAGTGCTCTACTAGATTTAAACTAGCCAAATAGTGTCTAGATGGACCAGTAGACGGTAATTCGAAAAGTGCTCAATGCATACCCAATACAAATGGACTGAACACGCAGTATATGTGTGTGTGTAAAATCTTCGCATATGTTAAATATTGTGTGGTCCCACTATGTACCTTACTCTGACAAAATTATTTTCTTTAAAATTATATTAATTTCAAGGTTTCATTTTTAATATATACTCCAACATAATTAAAATAATGAATATGTTTTACTAAAATAAAAGTAAATATAACATAATTATTTAATGCTAATTCTGATGGAAATATTCCAGTCCCTTTACTCATAGATACTATTTAAAAACATCTATTGTTCTTTAAAAAAAAACTAAAATTCAGCCTCCTGTTGAAAATTATTGTCTACCCATTTAAAAAAGTAAGATCCCACTATGTATCTTATCCATACAAAATTAAAGAGTGATATGTCTACATCCAAGCCATCCTGTCCCTTTCATAACGCAATATTACATAATTCTCATTTTTGATTGAACAATACTGACACACCTAAAGCATTTTCTCCAACTACCAATCGTTAATTGTTGAAATAATCATGAATCCATCTTATAACTTCAAAATAAATCATTTTCACCATTTAATTTAAAATATCACTTGAAAAAGAACAGTATTGTTCTGAAACATAAAATAATTTGTGTAGTAATGGCTTTTATAAACCATTGTAATTACAAAATTACTATATATATATATATATATATATATATATATATCAGAAATTATAACATGAATATGTTATAATATCACTACAAAAGTAGCTTACGAATTTATATGGGCACGTTTATATATATATATACATATATATATATATATATATATATATATATATATATATATATATACACAAATGGAACTTTATCTGTGTGTGTCTGTGTGTGTGTATCCGTTACCTATAGACTCCAAAACGGCCGAAAAATTTGGGTTATAGAAAGAGTGGTCCGACTTTAATCAAATTTGTTAAACTCATAGACAAAGACATCAGAAACGATATTCAGAAGTTTCAAGGTTGCAGTTCTTACAATAGTGCAGAAAATTTGATATCAATACCAGGAAATCAAAATTTGACTTACATCCATTCATTTTCCTTTCAGTCCTTTTGCTTTAACTGGAAACAACTATTCCTTTTTAGTCTTTCGTGCTAATGTCGAAAGAGTCTGAGCTCCAGGACCATGGATTAGTTGTAAAGCTTTCATTACACCCGAGCAACGCCGGGATATACTGCTAGTATATATATATAAACGTGCTGTTATAAATTCGTAAGCGTATACATTCTTAAACGACTTAAATCAGACGGAATCTCGAAACATATCTTTCTTTAAAAAACAAAACAAAACAAAAAAAACGCTTCCACACACACACACACACACACACACACACACACACACACACACACACATATGCGTTCGTGTAATGCATCTCTGATGCAAACAAATGATTTCTTACGTTGATCGTTACCTTAGAAACTAATTTTAATAAAATCCATCTCAGAGACATTACCGGGCTAAACTTAATCGAACCGAACAGATAATTGATTAGCAAAACAGCCACACTCATAATGTAACGCCTCACTAAACCTACTCGTAATAAATTCTTTTCAGGAGCATTGGGTGTTAGTATTTCCGCTTCACACAAAAGATGAAGCTCATAACAGTAAGCCACATATACCATATTTGATTTGCACTTTTATATAAATCTATATATATAATTTTGTTAAAGTTACTAAAATAAATTGCTACTGTAATTCAATTCATATAGGCTGATTTTCATTTAGAAACATTCATACAAACACTCAGTCAGTTATTTGCCATACATGATACACGCTTGGACGATCACACACACACACGTTCATATGATAGATACAAACAATATAAAGTATGAAAGAAACAAAAATGAATTACCGAATGAAAGAACAGAAAGTATGATTAAGTGTAACGATTACCATAAAACACCTATTAGGTTTATACAACCATGGATAAAAACGTTATAATTTATTCTAGTTTTGAAAATTGCTTGTGCAAAAATTCCCCTTACGTGAGCGTTGTTAAAAAAACGGTAAAATCAGTTATTGAAAATCGCCTGAAGACAACACATGGTAGGAACCTAGGTCGCGTAATAACTCGTTTGCAAATGAAGAATATATATATATATATATATATATATATATACTTTATACATAAAACTTAAAACAACATGGTGATACTCATACCTGAATCGATCATCAGCTCTTTTATAATTTCCTTTTTTTAGTCTCTTTATATAAGTCGTTGCGAGAAGTCAAAGAAAAAGGAGGCCGGTTCTGATCTTACAGGGGACCGACGATATTTTTCGGATACTTTAGTATTCGACTTTCCGAGCACCATAGAGTGGCGAAATTCCTTCAATAGAATAGCATAAACATATAAAGACAATACCTGTAATAAAAATGGAAGAAAATCGATTAGGTAAGGAAAAATATTTATTTTTCATCATTTTTTACAAAACACACGCGACATTATTTTTCGGACATCGTTGAAAAACTGTTAATAGTCTGTAATATCACCTTTCTTCTCAATAACTTTTATCAATCTCTCTTCATAATGATCAAACATATGCACAATAACATCTCTACGTGTTTCTATTAGTTGTTTTTTGGCATCTAGTATCCGTTCCCATAGTTGAGCCTCTTTCGTTATTTCAGATCCATTATAGACAAGTTGCGCAAGCATTTCCCAAACATTTTCTATTAAATTTAGATCTGGGCTTTTTGCAGGCCATTCCAAAGTAGTCATATTCACTTTAGCCATCCATTCTTTCATGAGTTTTGACACATAGATGCTGCAATTGTCTTGCTGTAGAACGAAATCATTCCCTCTCTCTCTTCTTATCCTTGGTAGGGCTTTCTAGTCCAGCAACTGTTTGTAGCTTTCGCTGTTCTGTCGTCCTTTCAGCCACTCCAACCATATATTTCCATTAGCAAAGATCATACTCCAAACCATAACTCCTCCTTCTCCCATCTGTCGTTTCTTCAGTACAGCAGGCTCACCCCTTCTCGACCAAGTACACCATCCATCGGGCCCATCAAACTTGAAACGCTTCTCATCAGTAAATATAACCTTCTTTAAGTCAACATGCTTTGTTAACCACCTTTTAGCACACTCCAGTCTTTCTCCTTTGTGTTTCTTTGTTAGTGTAATTTTTTTCTTAGCCTTTGCATACTTCAAATCAATCTTATGCAGCGTTCTTTGTACTGTTCGGACGTTTACATCCAAATCACATTTCTCCTTCACTTTTCTTGCTGTAACTTTTTCTACAGATATCAAAAGCCGTGTCACAGTCCTCTTCATTCTCCTTTCAGTCCTCTTGCCAATTGATCTTTTCCGTCCTCTCTTCTTTTTCACTCGGAGTTTGTCTTCAGCATGTATTCGACCGTTGATTTCGACAGCTTCAAATCCATGGCGATCCTTCTGATGCTAAGGCCATCATCCCGCTTCTTCCGTGCCAAACAAACGACTTCTTTTGAATGCATTTTACCTCATTAAACTTAATTGTTTTGCCAGTAAAATAGAACAGATAATTGATTCTAATGATGACAGCTAAGTGTACAAGCAGAAAATTTGCATACAGCAACATATACATGAACTTAGCTCTTAATAAAATAGGATTTTTTGTCATGTCCGAAAAATAGTATCGCGCAAGTTTTCACAAAAATCACAAAAAACTAAAATTATCAAAGCCAAACTAAAGAAAATGATTACACTAGTAGTGAATTTTCACTCCTCAATTACGTACTTACAATCTCGAAAGTTTTTGGCACTAGTAACCACCTTGAAGTACTTTTTTCAAAGTGTCCGAAAAATATTGTCGGGCCCCTGTAGTGTCTTTTGCTTATTTTTATTGATGACTAGCAGTATAGCTCGGCGTTGCTCGGGTGTAATGGAAGTTTTAAACCTAATCCATGGTCCTGGAGCTCAGACTCTTTGGACGTGTGGCACGAAAGACTAAAAAGCAATAGTTGTTTCCAGTCAAAGCGAATCCGTAGATTGAAAGAAATTGAATGACTGTAAGTCAAGTTTTGATTTCCGGTATCGATGTGAAATAAGTTCTCAAACTGAATTTTGAATGCTAAATAAGTCCCCTGAGTAAATGATATCATGGCTGAGACTAAGAACTACAATTATACCTGCTTAGAGAAAAACTCGAAGCAAAAACCAAAATAAAAATCTGAAAACCTGATTTTGATCAGACCCGATAGGATATCGGGGTATCGATTTCCAGTATCGGATATAAATAAATCATCCAAGGATAAACTAACCTAAGTCCATGAAAACTTATCGTACCCAGCGGGAGTAAAATTGGAGAAAATGAGTCACATTAATGGCTGAATATCGGTTTTTGATTAGATTCGATAGAATATCGGGGATTTCGGTTTCCTATATTGGGGAAAATGAGTCGTCTGAGAAAACCTACTACTGTTTGAGACTAAAAACTATAATTTTGCTAATTTAGAGCAAATTCTGCAGCAAGAACCACGATAAAAGGACTGAAATCTTGATCTTGATCAGACCTGATCGGATATCGGGGTATCAAAGTGAGGTTTGGTGAGAATCGGATAAAAATTGTGAATTTATATAAAGAACATACAGACTGACAGATAGACAGACACACACACAAACCTCTTGTCTTTTATATATATAGAAACTGATTTTTATATCATTTTATACTATTTATTTTATATATTTATTTATCATTAGATTTATTATATTTGGATAACTTCTTCCATCGTAGTATTTAGTATATGGAATAGAATTTATTATTAGGAATTTGAATAAATTCTCTAAACTGATTTTTTCATGAAGAGATGCTGACGCCCTGAGACGGTTTTTGGGTATACAGGATCACAGAAATAAAATGAAAAAAAGAAATCTGCAACAGTGGCAATATACCGGGGGGCTTAAGCAAATCAATTTTCATGGCAATAACTAAGAAGCTAGGTGCAAAGGAATATGAACTCCACCGAAGAATCAGTTTAATGAGTCACATAACAAAACTCATCATCCGGAATCTGATGAATAGAGCGAGAAGCAAAATTATTCCAGAGATAGAACAATAATAGTGTAGCTTGGTTAAAGATACCAGAACACAAAAATAGCAATACTTTCTGAAATAGCAATACAAAAAGCAGAAGGACCTTCATCTGTGATTCACGCAAAGGCATTTGTCAAAGAACGCCACAAAGGCTTGTTCCAGGTTCTCGGCAAACTTAACATTTTCGGAAAGGACATGAGAATAATCAAAAATATATATCAGCAGCAAATCGACAGAGAATGAAGCAGACATACAAAAATAAAATATAACGTAAGACAAGGATGTGTTTTCTCACAGGTTCTATTCAACTTATACAGCGAAACAATTCTGAGAGAAATAAAATCCTTGCCGGGATTCGTCATTGGCAGCCACAATCTCCACAATGTAAGATACGCGGATGACACGGTGCAGATAGAAGACACGGAGAAGAAAACGTATGACCTCCTATAGAAGGTAGCAAGAAAAATCGAGAAGAAAACACAGATCCTAAACTTCAAGAAAACTGAATTTTAGATCATCAGCAAAAAGAAGACCCCGAAATGCTAACTACAGGTCGGGGAAACTAACATAAAACAAGGAATTTAAATACCTGGGAAGTGTTCTAACAAAGGATAAAAAGTGCGACATTGCGTTCCTAAGACTCATTGGCATGGTCAAGGACGTATTTGAAAAGCTAACCAGATTACCGAGAGACAGAAAAATCTTATGGGAAACGAAGAAAAAAGCGCTGAGCTGCTATGTGATATCTGTTCTTCTTTATGGCAGTAAATGTTGGACAATCTCCTGAAGGATGGTGAAAAGGCTTGACGCATCAGGAATGTGGTTTTACACAATGATGCTGAGGATATCATGAACTGAGTACATGAGCAACGATAAGGTGTTGGAGAGGATGCGAATGAGAAAAAAGACTTAATTAATGCTTAATAGGAAGAGACAATTGAAGTTTCTGGGACACGTAATAAGAAAAGAGAGCCTAGAAAATATAATACTCACAGGACAGATAGAAGGTAAGAGATACAGGGGAAAGCAGTACAGGGCATATTTGATCGGCATGAGGAAACGGATGGCGCAGCAGTGTTTGTGTGAGATACCAAGGGGAAAGATATGGAGAGTAACAAGAGACAGAGACAAATGGTAGTCCATGATCTCCTATGTTTTGAAGAGACTGGGCAGTTGAAAAGAAGAATGTTTTATTTACAAAAATTAGTAAGAAACATGTCACTGAAATTATTGTTCATTGCTAGCTACTACATTTATTCCATTATTTCGGAAGCATGTAAATTCTACCTCGGAAAAACGACACATCATTTGAGACTAACCACGAGTCGACCCATTTTTTTTGGCATCTTCATAGAAATGAAAGTGTTGCTTAGCCAACCCATGTGCCATCGATCGGAACAAGTGTTAATCAGATAGAGCAGATTCTGGCGAATAAGTCCGGTGGGGTGGGACTTCTCATTAAAGCGTTTCCAAAAAACTTCTCATCCGTTTTTCAACGTGGCCTAGCGTTGGTATGTTGTAAAATCACTTTGTCTTGTCACTACTTGTATGAAGGCCGCTTTTTCTTTAATGCTCAGTTGAAATGCCTAAACTGTAGTCGATAGCGATCTCCCGTCATGGTTTCGGTTCAGGTTTAGTGCTTAGTATTTGGGATAGAATCTACGGCTATATCGTGTTGAATACACCGGTTCCCGTCTGATCACCGAAGTTAAGCAACATCGAGCCTGGTCAGTATTTTAATGGGTAACCATTTAGGAATGCCAGGTGCTGTAAACGTAAGGACCAAGAATGGTCCACCGGTCCTCCAGGTTTGGGGATCGGGTGGAGGTCTAACAACCCTAACCCGTAAAAAACAGTTTGTTACAGAAACAGTAAAAAGAAGTTGCTGCCCTATGCACCATCTGGGTGTGATGGATAAATGATGATGATAAAGATGATTTGGAATAGGATTTAATAATTTCATGTCATGTGTTATTAATGGTTTAGTATCTAGAGTTGTTGAAATTCACGGCTAATATCCGCCGTAACAGGCACATTGTAGCAAATCATTCTCATTCTTTTTATATTCCATTGGTGAGATGTAAGTTCTTCCCATACACCACTGCTTTGTAGAACCAACAGCCAAGATGATGCTTTCCTGATCGCCACAGTCTTAACATGTTCAAGTCTAGGGTTAACCATTATCTTCGATCAGTCAGTCAGTTTAGTGCCATACCTGTTACACGCTTAGGCGATCATGTCTCAAAAGAGATATGACTGACTGGGCAGAAGTTTATCCCGCAGTAGGTTTCCATTACTTTCTACGGTATACTGGTTGCCAACCAAATCTATAGAACCGAATCTGTCCTGTTATTTAACCCATAACTAGAGGGAAGTGACGGATTAATACATTTTCCAATGTTACTTGTGCGTAAGTGAATGCAATGAATTTAACTGGATTTCGAACTCGGCTTCCCGATTGCTCATTCCGAGTCGATATCCACTGCACCAAAACGCACATTTTTGATACATATTCTCTAATAAAAAGTCGCTTTTTTCTGCGAAACCCTTCATCTCGTTTAGGCTTCGTACACTGTCAACATCACTGCTAAAAAAAAAAACATTAACTAGCTTAATAGAAATTTTTCTTCGTGTTTAGATTCGGAAAACTGGTCCGATTGTTGTTCTATATTGATTTACGAATGCTCTATTTCGGATATAAAGTACTCTGCAAACAGTAAATTTTACGTTTACAATGTGGAAGTTTTGCTTAAAAATTTGTCCCGAGAAAAAAAGTCTCCCCATCGCTCTCATATGGCATAAAGTAGAGACCCTCGAGTTAAAGGCTATGATCTTTCATTTACAGTCGACGTGTTCGCTCAATAGGCTGAATATCTAAAATGTTACGAGATAGAATCAGTTGAAAAAGACGGGGACACTCTATTAAAGTTAGATTTGATACAATGGCGGCAGATCACTTTACTTCTCTTTGCGTTCAGTTCTGTGCATCCAAAACAAGAAAAAAAATGAGATGTTCACTTGATATTAATTGCTGAATTCGTTTGATTGCCCATTCGTTTTTGCCGCATAATACAAACATATTCACAGACAATCTCTGTCGCACGCATGCCCTTACGCACGATATCACACATTGCGTACTGCACTTGTCAACGCGTGACAGTTTAGCGTGTTTTTGTTTCCTTCTCTCTTCTTTGAATTCCCGACTCTAAATTGGCATCAATTTTGTTAGTCGAATTTTGTGTCTTTTGAGGTAAGGCTCTGTCTGGCTTCATCTGAACCTGTCAGATCGGGGAATTTGACTGGGAAAGATGGGCAATACAAAGCAGGTGTTGATGGCTACTAATTGGGTTCCGATGGGAGTTAATGCAAAGTCACGCGATGACGAGACAGAGGCGGAGGGAATATAAAGCGTGCGGAAGGAGTCAGGGAGATGGGGGTCTGCGAGGAGTAGAACAAGAGGCGAAAAGGTAGGAAGAGAGAAGGGGAAGGTAGATGGTAAAAGAAAGGAAACTGAAGGTGGAGAATGAGGTGGGGAAAGGAATTGAAATGTCTTGGAAATGGGATTCAGAAAGAAAATTCTGGAGAGAGATTGAATAAAAAAGAAAAGTGAAAGAAACGTAAAGGAAATGTAGAAAAATGATTTTTTTAACGGATAGTGGCTGTGGGGAAATGTTAAGTAAGAAAGACGAAGGGAAAACAAAAACAAGAAAAACAAGAATAAAGTTAATTATGCTTAAAGACAAAGAGAGACAGAAATGATATTTATGTTAGTGAAAGAATCAATAGAAGAACAGGAAACTGTGCTTTGTCACAATCTTTTCAGCATGGAGGACCTTCTTGCCGTATATATATATATATATATATATATATATATATATATATATATATGGGAAAAACTACTAAAAAGTTGTAAGTTAAAAATGTATTTCTATACCCAACACCAACATCATATTACACCCACCACGCCTCACCTGTGACAGCCAAAATATAATATATTTTCTCTTCTGCTCAATATGTCCAAATAGTGGATATATTGGGGAATCTGGAAACAGTTTTAGATTCCGTTTTAATAATCATAAACTAAGCATACGCCAAAACAACGCTTATTCCCCCATAGCTGAACACTTCAATCAACCAAGACACACATTAGAAAACTGCAAATGTTTACTGATAGATTACGATTTTAGTTCCACATACTCACGCAAAAAGAAAGAACAATACTGGATTTTAAAATTAAATACATATAGGCTAGGGTTAAATTGGGACTTACGTATTTTGAATCTTTATAAATATTTCAATAGTTAAACATTTTTTAGATAGACTTAAAATGTTTTTCTTTAAAACAACATTTAAAAGTATTATTACTGTTAGATTTACGTTTAAAAATATTCAGAATCTGTTGCTTTCTGCATCACGTGACGGACGCTTCTCGCGACGGATGCTTCTAGTTTAAATTTTAAAATCATTTGTTTCTGATGAATGGCCGAAGCCGGTCTGAAATATCAAATATATATATAATAATAGAAATAAATAAATACTACAAAAAATACATTTTTAACTTAGAACTCTTTAGTAGTTTTTCCTAGGACAGTATACGTGGATTATCATTATGCTATATATATACATATATATATATATATATATATAAACACAAACTTATTAATATACTCGTTTCGAAAAACCCTTCGCGTATAAACGTGGATGGAAAAAATGGTTGTAAAAAAAGAAAGAGCTTAGCACATGAAGATCAGCCAAAGAGATTTGGACCGAACCAGCACGTATCCGAAAGAAAAAACCCGAGACGAGTAATCAATAACAAAAAAGCACTCAATACTTAAGCAGAGCAGAATAAGTAAATTAAAACTAGTGACCCAACAAACCTACCAAGGTTTCACCTAAACAGATCTTCAGGGAAAGTTGAAGATCCGTTTAGGTGAAACCTTGGTAGGTTTGTTGGCTCACTAGTTTTAATTTACTATATATATATATATATATATATATATATATATATATATATATATATATATATACCAGGCAAAGAACAGCCCTGAAGAGTGAAGACATTACAATAATGCGTTCGCAAAATTTCGAAGTCGGTATTGTTGTGGCGAAATCTTCGTCGGTAAGATGTTGTCACCTAGTTAGGGACCAAAAGTATGACACAGAAAGAAGAAGGTAGTTTCAAACAATGTATTAGAATAGCAGAACAATATATACAATAATAAATTTAGTAATCAGTAAAATAAAAGTGTATGTCCGAACGGTATAATTACGCTGCGTCACGACTGTCCCTACAACTGTCACAGCTGCGTCCTAGTTGCGTCTCAGGAACTCACTCAGGTTAGTATTTATTGACGGAGGAAGAGCCCACTCCTATAGAATAGGGCACCATAACAGGTATAACTCTGACAAACTTCTCTAATTTTATTAAAACTCTATCTCTTTCTCGATATTGAGCACTTTATAACAAAAGGCCTACTTGCTAAAATGCCTTTCTACCGGTAAACTATTAAAAAAATAGTAATGTTGGTACTAAGCACCATTACAACTTAACATTATAACTATAATATCTTTTAATTTTTTTATTCTGATTATTCAAGATAATTTCTGAATGAATAAAAATTACGTTGACTGGCAATATCCTAAATCGAAGTGTATTCACCTCTTTTATAGGCATGTTTCCAATATCCATGGCCTTATATTTTTTCGCCCGCGCGGTTTTTTGGATATTTTCTTTCTTTTTTCTTTCTTTCTTTATTTATTTATTTTTTCTTTTTTCTTGAAAAACACCACTAATCTGCTTTATGCTCTTACCATCCCGTTTCTCTTTGGGGTTGACCTACGGGCAGACCAATTCTATCCTGCGAAAGGTAGAGTCGCAGAAAGATTTCTCTCACTTTAAATTTAGATCGCTTGAATTACCAATTTAGAAAAGGTAATTTTAACATTTTTTAATTTTTTACTTGTTATTTTTTTTAATAATCTAATTATTTAAGGTAATTCCCGAATTAATTAAAATTATGTTTAACGGCAATATCCTAAATCGAAGTGTATTTGCCTCTTCTGTAGGCATGTTTATACTATCCGTGGCCTATTTTTTGGGCGAGTCCGCGTGAGCTTCCTGCATGTGTGGTTATTAGGATTATGCAAAGTATATACTTAATATTTACATTTTTATATTAACTTTTCTCCCGTTCTTCCTCCTCCTCCTCCTCCTCCTCCTTCTTCTTCTATGTGCCCTGTCCCTTCAGGACGTAGGCGATCATGGCTTTCCACGTCTCCCTATCACTGGTGGCTCTTAGCACGCCTTCTCCTGTTACACCATGCAATCCTCGTTCCATCATCCACCTGATTAGGTCCTTAAAAATATATTATCCATTGATTTTCCCTGTCTCTTTTTCCCTCTATCTTGCCTGTTAGTATCAGGTTCTCCAATCCCTCCTTCCTCATTGCTTGTCCCAGGAACTTCAGCTGTCTCTTCCTGATGCTCAGTATTAATTTCCATTTTGTTTCCATCATTTCTAAGGCCTCATCATTGCTCACATGCTCGATCCATGATATTCACAGCATCCGTCTGTAGAACCACGTTTCAGTTGCTTCAAGTATTTCCTTCATCTTTGATGATATTGTCCAGCATTCACTGCCATATTGGAGAACTGACAACACATAACAATCCAGTGCTCTCCTCTTTATTTCTAGCGAAATTGTCCTACCCGTTAAAAAAATACAGGTATTTTGTTTGTTGTTGTTTTTTTCTCGTCTGACGGGATGTTAGCAACCCTGTAGCTTACAAGGGGCGGATGAACTCTTGAGGAGTCAACGGTCAGGTAACTACAGATGGTGCCTCGATAAAATACCGTAGATAACTACTTCACTATTCTTCCCGCCTATATTCATGAACTTGCACAAAAATATTATAAACCTTAACAGTGTGAAGAGGGTTAAACCTAACGACACTGACACCTCGCCCGGTAAGGAGCGACATGCGCTACACGTGTCACCGGGCTGTCATCCTGCGACTGTTAGCATTAACGGCGTAAAGGGGACAAATTTCCTCAGAATGTATAGAAAGACATGAGTGACAGGTGTCACCAGACCGTTATACTGCGACTGTTCGCAACAAACAAAAAATAACTATTGAATCGTAGAACGTTAAAACTACGAACAACTGTGGACAGCAGGAAATCGTGAAGCAGGAGATAACTAGATTGAACATAAACATTTTAGGCTTTGCACATTAATCTGCCATCCGCCTGTGTATTGAATACTGCTGCGACAACTGATCAGGTGCCCCTGCTATTCACCTCGGGGGTTCTTGATAAAATCCATCGGAGAATCTGTAATGTGATCGATACCGACTTGGCAGCTCGGCTGCAGTTGCTCTCTCACCAGCGTGCCGTGGCTTCACTGTGTCTTTTCTATAAATACTTTCACGGCTTCTATTCTAATTAACTTATATCACTAGTGCGCCCTATGTACGAGTTTACACGAGCTACTAGATTAGCAACTAGTTCCCACTCTTTTACAGTGAAACCGATAAAATGTAAACGCTAACTTCTTTTTACGCACTTCCCGTTTGTGGAATTCCCTTCCATATATATTTGCTTCCCTGACAACTACAATCTCCAGGAGTTTAAATGTAAGGTCAATAGGCATCTCCTATCTCACCAACTCGCATTCATTCTCTCAAGCCTTTTTCTCTATCTGCTCCACCTCATTCACGATATTCTCATCCGTCTATTACCCTCCTCCTGAAATTTCCTATAACTAACCCCTCTCTCTCATCGATTTCCCTATGTAACCCCCTGCGCAACAGTGGCAGTAGAATGCCTTGCTTGGGGTGAAATGATTAAGAAAAAATATGTGAAATGACATGGCAAAACAATGGAGACTTCATCAGTGACGATCACAGAATTATATAAGCAATAGGTAAAAACAATGAGAACGAAGTCGGTGTTATACTGGACTAGCAGTATAGCCCGGAGATGCTCGGGTGTAATGAAAGCTTTAAGACTAATCCATGGCCCTGGAGCTCAGACTCCTTGGACGTTGGCACGAAAGACTAAAAAGCAATAGTTGTTTCCAGTTAAAGCGACACCGTAGACTGAAAGAAAAATGAATGGATGTAATTCAAATTTTGATTTCCTGGTATCGATATCAAATAAGTTTTTTTCGTCGTAAACTGAATTTTGAAGGCTAAATAAGTCCTCTGAGTAAATGGTATCATGGATGAGACTAAGAACTACAGTTATACCTACTTAGAGCCAAACCCGAAGCAAAAACTAAAATAAAAGAGCTGAAAAAAATACAGACATACAGGCAGATACACAGACACATACAGAAACATCTTGCCTTATAAATATATTATCGATTTTCTGCACTATTGTAAGAACTGCAACCTTGAAACTTCTGAATATCGTTTCTTATGTCTTTGTCTATGAGTGTATTAAATTTGATTAAAATCGGACTCCTTCTATAAGCCGATTTTTTTCGATTGTCGATTTTCGATATTTATCGGGGGTACCTCGACACCAAACCTAGCTAAGAACACTCGCAGACGCTTATAGTACAACTGTAAATTTTCAAGAAAATCGGTTCAGCCGTTTTAGAGTCTATAGGTAACGGAAACACAGAGACACACACACACAAACAAAGTTTCATTTATAAATATGTTTAGATGCTTTAAGTGATACTGCCAGATTTCTGAAAGAATTCTAGTGGTTCAAATGAAAGGTAGATCTCCCAATGTATCGGTAATAATGGTATATGCACCGAAAAGTACGGAAGAAAAAATCGAATACGTCTGCTCTGTACTAGATTATGGCAAGGCACAGTGCAAATCCCAAGATATCAGAATTATTATGGAAGATCGGAATGCCAAAATTAGCCAAGAGAGAGAAGGTGAAACGGTCGGCAATTTCGAACTAGGTCACGTCAATTGTCGTGATGAGAAATGGGTTCAATGGTTCACAGCGAATGACCAGATATATAACCAACAACTGATTCCAAGAGCACCCAAGATGGCCATGAACATGGAGAAAAATTAAGAACCAAATTGATTATGTTATTATCAACAAGAGATTCAGAAACGCAGTCCTTCACCGCAAAGCCTACCCAAGTGCTGACTGCGGAAGAGGCCACCTACCAATCGTATGCAAACTAAGGATAAAACTGAGGCGATTAAAGAAACCTAACACAGCACGGCATTACAACTCTATCTGCGTATATTAATACCTGATCGCAGATTGAAAACGGTGACACACTACTTCCTTTTTTAGATTTCTCGCGCCAACAGACTTGCTTTTTCATTTTCTTAATGAAATCATCATTTTCCGATGCATTTTTCACACGTAACGTAACAGTTTTTGTACAATTGACTCCTGAATGATCCGAACCAGCAGGAAATGTATACGGAAAGTATGAAAACGAAATACGGAAGACAAATTCGAAACGGAAGCTCAAAATGGGATGCACTAAAAGTAGCTCTAGTAAATTCAGCGAGCGACATCATCCCAAAAGAAAAAAAAACATGTCGAAAGAAAAAAGAATGAACCACCAAAGATATTCTTGATATGATGCAAAAGAGACAGAAAGTGATGCCAAGATAAGGAACGAAATACAATAGAGTACACAAGGAAATGAGGAGCAAATGCAGACAGGCTAAAAAACATGATATAATGAATATATAAAGAATATACGTCCACCTTGGTTCGCCCTGCAGTAACGTGATTGGCTGGTGTCAGCCATAAATACAGACGAAGGCGAGAACGCACATAGGTCTATACGACTAGAGGTTCACAGATCTTCGAATAGAGATCTACGTCTACAGGTCTACGACTATTGACTGCGCCTACGTCTCAGTATACTGCGTACGACGAGTACCGTCCGTTACGTCTGCATACTACATATTAGATTATTCTACAGAGTTACTTTTGCCTAAACCGATTAGCTACCTCGAATCAGATGTATATCCCATTCCGGGACATATCAGTTGGCGACAAGAGTTCAAAACGAGTTTACAAGAAAAAAAGTAACCGACAGCATTTAATAATGAAGAACGTTAAAAAGACTCGTTCGACACTTACAGAAAATAAGTTTTTCCTCATGTTGTTTGAACACTTACTAAAGAGGAAGGTTTGAAAAAGGAAAAACTTCGACAACGCTTACAGAAAAGTAAGAAAGTGCACCCCCTCTTGTTGGACTTAAAAGATTTATTGTTGGAGCGAAAATTTTTGTGAATACCTTGGCAAAATGGAACAAATTGCTGAAGTAATTAAGGGGCCAATTTACAGCAACAACAACTTATTCAGCAACAATTCCAACAACAACACTAACAACAACTTAAGCAGCAACAATTCCAACAACAACACTAACAACAACTTATTCAGCAAAATTCCAACAACAACACTAACAACAACTTATTCAGCAACAATTCCAACAACAACACTAACAACAACTTATGCAGCAACAAGAAACGTTTGAAAAGTTATTCAAACAACAGGAAAAAGACAATTAATTACTTTTGGAAGATATATTCTCAAAGACAAAAAAGAAACCGGATTCTAGATTCCTTTCTGCGAAAGGAATTGCAAATTAACTATCTGAATTTAAGTAAGAGTCCGACAGTGCTTCAACGTTTCCGGCTTATTTTCATAGATTTGAAACAATATTCACGGAAAGATGCGAACAATGGTCTGACGAGGAAAAATTACGCTGTTGTTGCAGAAGTTGGGAACTGAAAAAAATGCAAAATACATAAATTTAATCTTACCAAAGAAGCCAGAAGAAATTACGTTGAGAGAAACCGTTGCAATTTTGTCGAAAACTTTCGATAAATGAGACAATATATTTCATACATGATACTAGTGTCTAAATATCGTAAAACAAGAGAAAGATGGTTTTGTCACGTATGCACGTATGGTTAATGCACAGTGTGAGGTTTTTGAATTAAAGGGATTGTCAAGCCACATGTTCAAGTATCTAATTTTAGTGCAGGGGCTAACGACAGACAAAGAAATTAGATAAAGGATCTACACTATCATTGAACAGGATCCAAACATTACGCGACAAAAAATGACGGAAGAATGTCAGCGACATAACTTAAAAAAAGATAATACTCGGATTGAGGAGAAGATCATTTCGCGAGTACAAACAGAAAGGGAAGCAGAATAAAGAAAGAAAAATTATATGCAGTTCGTGTGGAGGACAGCATGTAAAGAAAGATTGTTTCTTTAGGGATAAAAATGTTTTAATTGCGGGCGTGTAGGCCATAGAAGTTCTTATTGTCGGGTAAAACAGAGAAAAGTAAAAGCAAAGCCACGAACAAAGATGAACGTAGTTTGGTCGAAAAATGAAATTGAGAAGGATAAAAAGAAAATACCTCAATGTAAAAATAAATTGACAGCCCGTAAAATTATTACTCAATTCAGGAAATGATATCTCGGTGATAAACGAGCAATTATGGAAACAAAATTGGTTACCCACCGTTGACTAACTCAGATTTAATGCTTCTAAAACGAAGCTACTGTCAATTAACCATCATCGACAATCTCACCTACGTCCCATTAGCATGGACCAGGCTTGCCTCCCAGAGAGTAAAACACTACGCCTCCTTGGTCTCACACTTTCAGCGGACCTCAAATGGAATGACTATATCGAATCCATTGCTAAATCCGCTGCTATGAAAGTCGGTTCTCTGTGTAGGGCCCAGAAGTTTTTTCCGTCTAAATCTATCCTGCACATTTACAAATCTACCATCCGCCCGTGCATTGAATACTGCTGCCATATCTGGTCGGGTGCCCCTGCTGTTCTCCTCGGGCTTCTCGATAAGGTTCAGAGGAGGGTTTGTAATGTGATAGATACCGACTTGGCAGACCGCCTGCAGTCTCTCTCCCACCGGCGAGACGTGGCTTCGCTGTGTCTCTTCTATAAATACTTTCACGGCTTCTGCTCCGATGAACTTAGATCACTGGTGCCCCCTAAATACGAATTTGCACGAGATACTAGATTAGCAACTAGATCCCAGCCTTTTACAGTGAAACCGATAAAATGCAGCCGTAACTTCTACTCCAACAGTTTCTTTCCTCGCACTTCCCGACTGTGGAATTCTCTTCCAAACGATTGCTTCCCCGACGGCTACAATCTCCAGGAGTTTAAATGTAAGGTCAATAGACACCTCCTAACACACTAACCTGCTCCCATTCTATCAAGCACTCTTCCCATCTGCCCGACACTCATCCTCGCTATCCTTACTCATCTATCACCTTCCTCCTGACATTCCCTATGTCTATCCACTCCTTCTCTTTACCTTCCCCTATGTAGCCCCATGCGCAATAGTGGCAGTGGAATGCCTTGCTTGGGGTGAGATGATTAAAAAAAAACAAAACAAAAAAAAAAAAGACAAAATTGCTAGGGGAGTGTCAGGAAAAAGACTTAAACTTCAAGGTGAATCAAAATGTAACAAATCTTTGATGGGAAAAATTCACGACTCTAAAGTATATGTGCTCCCTGATTCAAAAAGACGTTTTGGTTTAGACTGGATCGTATTGTTTAACTTGTGGTAATTACCAGTAAATGCTTTCTGTAAGGAAGTTAACGTCAGAGAGAACGATAAGACGAAGAAAACAGAAAGATTTATTACGGATTTGAAAAACGGATCACGCGCGTCTTCGAATTGAGAAAAAATGTCAAACCAATTTTTTGACAATATTCAGTACTAGACACAATAAATGACGAATTAGAAAGGTTGGAAAAAGTGGCGTAATTTTGAATGTTGATTACTCAGATTGGGCGTCTCCAACCGTATATACAAAAAAGAAAAACCGAAACATCAGAGTGTGTGTTGCTTTTTCAAGAGGTTTAAATGACTGTTTGAAAGACCATCCGTAATCTCTACAGCCTTCTGAGGATATATTTACTAAATTAAACGGATGTAGAGTGTTTTCAAAGTTAAACTTATCAGAAGCTTACCTTCAGATTAACGTCAGTGAAGAATGTTCGAAGTACCTGACAATAAGCACGCATAATGGAATATTTAAATTAAATTGACTTCCATTTAGATTGAAGGTAGCTCCAAGCCTATTCCAGTAAATAATGGACACAATGTTGGCTGGTATTGAGTATGCAATCGCATTTTTAGATATTTTGAATAAAAGTTAAAACGCGGCCCAACACAAAACGTATATTAGAGCAGTATTTCAGAGAATTGAGGAATACGGGTTCAAGCTGAGTGCTGAAAAATGTGATTTTTTCTTATAAGAGATAAAATATTTAGGGCAGATCATTTACAGTAAAGGAAGAAAATCGGATCCAGAAAGAGCTGAGGCTATAAAAAATATGCCAGCATCTGATAATCTGGCTTATCTCTAGTCGTTCTTGGAATTAGTAAGTTACTATAGCATTTATATCCCGAAAGTGTATGATATGAGAGCTCCTTTAAATTAGTTGTGGAAAAGGGCGCAAAGTGGATATAGACGAAAGAATGCGAACATGCTTTTAAAAAAATTAAAAAAAAACAGTCTATTAGCAGACCTATCGTTAGTGCATTTCGACCCGAAGAGGAAAATTATTGAAGCAGCAGATGCCAGTAATGAGAGACTAGGTGCTGTATTGCTTCATGAATTCGAGGACAGATCTACGAAGCCAATAGCATATTCCTCGAGAACGTAACTGCCGCTGAACGATATTACAGTCAAATTGAAAAAGAGAGTTTAGTAATTTAGCAATAATTTTCGTTGTGAAAAAATGTCACAGGTTTCTATACGGAAGAGAGTTTATTCTGCAAACAGATTACAAACCGCTGTTATCAATATTTGGGGAAAAAAGGTATACCAACTCACATGGCAAATCTACGTTGGAGTGTAATTCTCTTGTATTCAAAATAGAATATATACCTTCAAAGAAGCTAGGTCACGCCGATGGGTTATCAAAATTGATATCTGAATACAAGAAACCACTGGAAGAAACAGTTATAGCGTCGGTAAGAGACGAAAGTGAATTGTCGAGCCTGGTATGCAACACTATTAGAGAACTACCAGTTACGTTAGAAGGTGGGAAAAAACATCGGAGAACGATGATTTCATTAGGAAAATGAAAAAGCAAGTCTGGTGACGCGAGAAATCTAAAAAAGGAATTAGTGTGTCACCATTTTAAATCTGGGAAATGGTATTATTATACACAGATAGAATTGTAATGCTGGGTACTCTGCAAAAGTACACTGACCATCCAGAGATTTCGAAAATGAAATCTCTTATGAGAAGCTATATCTATTGACCGTGGATGGACCAAGACAAAAAACTTGGTGAAAGAGTGCGGATGATGTCAACTGACAGCAAGGGATCTACCGGTAAAGATTCAACCATGGCCAAAGACAGATGTCCCACAGACTCGATTGCATATCGTCTATCCGGGCCCATAAATGGATTTTATTACTTAATAATTATGGACAGTTTCACTAAGTCACCACAAATTGCTAAGTGCTCACATCCAACTGCAACAAATACAATAAACCCACTTAATGAAATATTTAGTCGCTTTGGTCTCCCTAAAACTTTAGTAAGCGACATTAAAACAAAGTTTACAGGAAGAGAATTCAAGGAATTCTGTTCATCGTTGTCCATTGACCACGTGACAGCATCAGCATATCATCCAAGATCGAATGGACGGGCGGAAAAATTCCTGGACATCTTTAAACGATCGTTAAAGAAAAGTCAAGGTGTGGACAGGAATAACAGAAGTATTAAAAAATTTTGGCAGTATATAGAATCACGCCAAACCCGTATACGAGGTCAGGATTATTGCCAGCAGAGTTAATGTTTGCGAGGAAAATACGCTCTGTATTCGATAGGCAGTTGCTTAGTCCGGCGAAGAAAACTGCTAAAAAAGAAAACCAGATAACTAAAACATATAAGCCAGCTGACAAAGATTTTTCAAGAACTTTATGGATGGAAAAATGTATTGGGAAGAAGGAATTACAAAGAAATAATTGAACAGGTCATATATGATTTAAAAGTGAAAATATTTCGGTGCAAAAGACATTGGAATCAATTGAGACTCAGACACACGACAGACGTTACGGAAAACCCAGAAGAAATTCCAATGGAAGTCCTGTATGACACGTTTGAAATTCTCGTTTCAGCAAGTAAACGTTCGCCAATGGAGATATTCCCGACCTCTAGGCCTGAGGTACTAGTGTGTCAAACGATACGACGGCAGGGAAGATTTACGCAAGAAGGACTTATGTCCAGACACTAAAAAGAGAAAAAAAATTCAGCTAAATTTCACGGGAAAATTTAGCTCAGGAGGCGGTGATTTAATGAATCTGTAATGAATATGCATACACCTTGCAATAATGTGATTGGCTGGTGTCAGTCATAAATACAGACGAAGGCGAGGACGCATATAGGTCTATATGACTAGAGGTTCACAGGTCTTCGAGTCGAGATCTACGTCTAGAGGTATTATTGACTGCACCTACGTCTCAGGATACTGCATACGAGGAGTACCGTCCGTTACGTCTACATACTAGATTGTTCTACTAGGTTACATTTGCTTGAACCGATTAGCTACCTCAAATGCTATATCTAATCATATATATATCCCTCAACGACAAATGCGCCAAATTAGAGAGACTGAACACAACAAATAATAGAGATATTCATAAAAAATAAGGGAACTAACATGGCAAAAGACCTGCTTAGCAACAGGATGTATAAAAGCAAAGGATGGTACATTAATATTAAGAAAAATACTCCAGATGAGACGAGTATATCAGAGATCTCTTTCTCGAAATACAGGCTCCAAAGGAGAGTCTGTAATGTGATAGGTACTGATCTGGCGGCTCGACTGCAGCCACTTCCCCATCGTCGAAATGTGGCCTCCCTTTGTCTGTTCTATAAATACTTTCATGGCTTCTACTCAGACTAAATTAAGTCACTGATACCTCCTCAACAGGTGTTTACTCGTGCAACCAGACTGGAAACTGGGTCCCACCCATTCACAGTCAGGTTAGCCAAATGCAGACGACAATTCTACTCCTGCAGCTTCTTCTCTCGCACTTCCCGCCTGTGGAACTCGCTCCCGTATTCTTGCTTTCCTGACGGCTACAACTTCCAGAAATTTAAATGCAAAGTCAATACTCATCTACTAACTACTGGACTATAGCTCTCTCCCCACCCCTGTATAACCTTCCCTTTCTCTCCACCTATGTATCTGTCATCGCACCTGCTTTCTCAGCTTTCTATTGTTCCTTTCTAACTAGTTTGTACTCCTCACTCTTTTCTAATTAATCTTTTTACATTTATGTAGCCCCCTGCACATCAATGGCGTTTCCACCTTGCTCGGGGTGAAATGATTAAAAAAAAAAAAAAAGAGAGTAATCAACAAAGCACAAAAATATGGATGAACCAGAAATACTAAAAACCGAAGAGGAATCGGCAATGACCAAATTGAAGAGAAACAAAGCAGTAGAATCAGACGGTATTGTAATAGAGATATTGATGTATTTAGAAGGCTTTGGCGTAGACAGGTTCTCAGAAATAATATACGAATTCTACAACAGTGGTAAAAATATCTGCCTAAGACATAAGCAGATCAATTTTCATAATACTACCTAAAAAGCCAGGTGCAAAGGAATGTGAACTCTACCGAACAATCAGTTTAATGAGCCACATTAAAAACTCATCATCCGGATTCTGATGAACAGAGCGCACAGCAGAACCGGTCCGAAGACTGGACAAGAACAGTGTAGCTTCATTAAAAATACCGGAACGAGGTAAGCGGCATTCATGCTCAGAATGCCACCCGAAAGAGCAATACAAATGCCGAAAAACTTTATCTGTATTTTATAGATTACGCAGAAGCGTTTGACAAAGTATGACACAAAGACTTGATAGAGATGCTCGGAAAACCTAGACATTTTCGGAAAAGATGTTAGGATAATCAAGAATCTATATTAAGAGCAAACCGCTTGTGTACGGAAAGATAGTGAACTTAGCGGGCATACAAAATAGAAAGGGGTGAAAGACAAGAATCTGTTTTCTCACCGGATCTATTCGACCTGTACAGCGAAGCAATTAAAAAAATAAAAATAAAATCTATGCCGGGATTCGTCATTTGCCGCCACAGTCTCAACAGTCTCAACAATATAAGATACGCGGATGACACGGCTCTGATAGCAGACATGGGAAGGAATACGCAAGACTATCTGCAGAAGGTAGCAAAAGAAAGCGAGTAGAAATAACTGACCATAAAATTAAAAAAAATGAATGTATGGTCATCAGCAAAAACAAGAGCCCAGTATGCCAATTACAAGACAAAGAAACTAAAATAAAACAAGTAAAAAAATTTAAATACTTCAGTGTTCTGACAAAGGATGGAAAGTGTGATATAGAGATCCAAAGACCCTTTCGCAGGACAAGGACGCATTTCTGAAGATAATCAGAGTACTGAGAGACAGGGAAGTCTAATTGAAAAGAGTGCCGGATTACTATATGATATCTGTCTCTCTGTATAGAAGTTAATGTTGGACGATCTCATGAATGATGAAGGAAAAAATTGAGGCAGCAGAAATGTGGTTTTACAGAAGGATGCTGAGAATACAATAGACGGAGCATGTGAGCAATGATGAGATGTTGGAAATGATGCAAACGAGAAGGGAACTCAGATTTAATATCAAGAAAAGACAGATGAGTTTCCTTGGACAGGTAATGAGGAATGAGGGCCTTGAGAATTTAATACTCACAGGACGGATTGACGGAAAGTGAAACGGAGGTAAGAATCGCGAATCCTACTTGATCAGTAGGAGAAAATAGATGGCGGAGCAGGGTTTGAGAGAGAAACCAAGAGAAAGATTATCGAGAGCGACAAGAGACAAAGCCAAGTGGTAGTCCGTGATCGCCTACGTCTTGAAGGGACACTGAACATGGATAAGAAGAGCGATCTATCTATCTATCTATCTATCTATCTATCTATCTATCTATCTATAGCATGATATATTTCAGGCAAGAAAACCTTCATCATTAAAAGAATTAGTGAACTACACACACACACACACACACACACACACACACACACACGAATGGTATAAAATAAAAATTAAGATAAAAACGAAAATGAAAAATAATAAAAATATAAAAAAAATGGACGAGAAACTATATATATATATATATATATATTGTAATGGCTGTTATATTGATTTATAAATTCATAGTATCACTACACAAATATTTTCGAGTTTCGAAGCTGCATTACTCGCTTCTCATCGGGTGACAAAGTTTGGGAATGCAGCTTTGAAATGCGAAAATTTTTGTGTAGTGATACAATGAATATATAAACCATTGTAAGAACTATTACAATATAATACTCTACGTTGTATCGAGCGCTCTTTATAAAAGTAAATGAACAGCAGGTAAAAAAAACTACGAGTTCCACAACTTTCTTACAATATATATATATATATATATATATATATATATATATGTGTGTGTGTGTGTGTGTGTGTGTGTGTGTGTGTGTGTGTGTGTGTTTCATTTTGAAACAAGTTATTTCGTGACCAAGCTATCTACTTTTCGGTGTTTTCAGGCGATTTAAAATAAATGATTTTACCATCTTTTAAACGCTTACGTAACAGGCAATTTTTATGAACGTGCAATTTACACAGAAGTTACTTAAGGGTTTTAGAACACTTTTATACATAATAATATGATCCTAGTAAATATTTATTCGTATTGTAACACTTGAAATGAAAGAACAGAAATTATGTCCAAGTGTAATCATACCAATAATCCATAAGGGGGATTAGTTAGTAGCGGGTATACTTGAACACGAGTGACCAGCCATAATATATATATATATATATATATATATATATATATATATATATATATATATATATATAATATTATACTTGAATACGAGTGACCAGCCATTATATATAGTCATCCACGGACAGATCTGTTTCGCTGTATCACAGCTCATCAGTACGATTAGACATCCGATTTACCCAGGATTGAAACCCGACCGAATTGGCATCAGTCGGCGATTATAACCCTGAGCTATGGTAGAAGAAGGCAGACTTTTAGCGTATGATGTATCATACGCCAATAGTTACTGAATGAGCGATGTGTAGATGCTAGAGTAACTACTGTTTTTTCAAAGTCTACCATTCTTCAAGAGTGCTCAATCAGGGTGTGATATATTTATTTTATTTTATTCTAATGTATAATATTAGTTCGAATGGATTTATATCTTTATATTGCTTCTTTAAATATCCTTTATTTCAAGTTTTGTGAATAATATTTGTATTTCCGTGTCTGAGATTTCATAATATGAAAACATGCCAAAAGATCTGAGTTTCAACATTGTAACCATGTGTTAATATCTGTCTACGACTCATTTCTGTTCTAATTTTGAATTCTCCTTTTTAGCTGTTTTTTTTTTCCTTTTTTTGACATTTTCTTAACATTTCCTCTTTCTTTTCTTTTTCTTGATTTCTCATCCTTTTTCTCCTCTTTTTTTCAGCCTAACTTTCTTTTATTCTTTTATCTTTTACCTTTACTGAAGGTTTTGCAAAAGTAAAGGGAAATATGTTTTCATAGAATCGAAAATATTTTTAAAATTAAAAGACTTATTACCATCATTTTTAACTACCAAAGAGTTATTATTTTTCACTGTCGAAACAAAACATAGAAATTCATAGTAGTTTTTCACATGTTATGATGTAATAATTAATAAAAATATTCATTACTCTATTTTTATATTGAGCACTGTCTTAAATTAATGTTTTGGACATTGCAATTTTATTCATTTATATCATTTGAATATATATATATATATATATATATATATATATATATATATATATATATATAAAGAATATATTTGATGTACCAAAAGGCTCGTTTGACGGAGCCGAAATTTCATAATTAACATGATTATACAGTCGAAATAAAATTAACGAATAATCCACATAGACAACATCGGATTATACAGAGACGAGGAATTAATGATATCACCGGACAACAAAAAAGAAAATGACAAAATAGAAAAAAATGCTTTTTAGGCTTTTCAAAATCGTTGATTTTGTGATAGAAGTCGAAACAAATATATGAAGTTGTCCAATATTTAGATGTAGAATTTAATCTACAAACAAAATTTTAACGTACGTAAACACTAGAGAATCATCCGACTAGCAAAATCAAACAATCCCTAAGGAAATAGAACACTAATTATCAACAATTTCTTCTTACAAAGCAATCTTCGATAAAAAGAAAAATATTTTGAAAATGCCTTAAATGAAACTGGCTATAAAGACAAATTAGAATATAAACCTCAGTTAAACAAAAAAAAAAAAGAAAAAGAAAAGAGAAATAATACTAAAAATCGAAACATTATTTTCAACCTACTGTTTAACTTAGGGTAAAACCCAAAATAAAACAAATAATTTTTTAAATTAATTAAAAAACATACCTAAAAAAAGCTCAAAATTAAATAAAATTTTCAATAGGGATTGAATCAAATTAAGTTATAACTAATAGCTGTAGCATACCATGTGTTATTAGAGTCGTGATATGGACGACGTGACAGCAAGAATTCTATGGGGACGAGAAGTTTTCCTCTTCCCAAATGATTTACGTTCTTTAAGCATCAGCTTCAAACAAAAATCTGGACGGAAAGGTGACGACTCCCTTTGGCAAAAGTTGGATGAGTCTTGCGCGAATCTATCAAGTGAAAGGAGCTGACTTGGCGTGGCATTTTGATGCCGGTTAGGCATCTAGATATTGGAGACCATGGACTAAACATTTTCAAACACATACGAAAGTAGGATAGTATAGGTTTTTCTTTTTATTTTCACAATGGTTAAAACTTAGCTAGGGTATGTATGGTCATTGTCCCCAACATTTTATTTTTTTGTCCCCACTTTCCTTTGTTTAATTCCCCAACCCATCCCCACTTAGGTGACTATAGATGTTAATTCCCTGGTAGATGCGGGGCATTTTTCTTTTCGAGTGAGTTTATTTTCGTATTTGTTGTTGTGTTTGGGTGTGTGCGTGGTTTGAGTGCGTGTTTGTGTGTATACCAGATTGATATCTTTGAGCCTTGCTAGAATTTTACCTAGCTAACTAATGTTTCTGTCACTATTAGGGATTGTGGGGGTTTCTATTACTAACAACAATTTTGTTTAGTTCTAGTATATATTTTCATTCATTGTATAAAATTCATTAGTGTTATCAAATTTTAAATGTTATTCTCCCCCCCCCCACACACAGACAAATTGTACATATGGGTTTAATTAGATTTTCACAGAGTGTATCGATGCATTATGGTGTTTGTAGTAAGAATGATATGTAAGAATGTGATGTTTTGGTGCAAGGGATATTGTATAGTCTGCTTGGGTCAGTGAGTGAGGCTGCATAAGTTAATGTAAGTCAGATGAAGACCAGACATTCCACAACCCCCTTTTGGCCTTGTGCTGCATTTTTTGTATTTTACAAAAATAAATAGTGTAGTTCTTGGGAAGTTCTTAGGAGTTCTAGAGAGTTCTATTGGCGTTCAGTAGAACTACTAGTTAGTTCCAATTTGGACATAGTCGGACTAAGGCAGTTGGTATTAGTCGGCATTAGGGTTATCAATTTTAAATGTTATCCCTCCCTCCTTCCCTCCCAGACAAATTGTACATATTGGTTTAGTTAGATTTTCACAGAGTGTATTGAGGCATTATGGTGTTTATAGCAAGAATGGTATGTAAGAATGTGATGTTTTGGTGCAAGGGATATTGTATAGTCTGCTTGGGTCAGTGAGTGAGGCTAGCTAAGTTAATGTAAGACAGATGAAGACCAGTCATTCCCCATCCCCCTTTTGGCCTTGTGCCACATTTTGTGCATTATCAAAAGTAAGTAATGAAGTTAGTGTTAGCTGTGGGCTACTGTAATCCCGCGTGTCACTTGCTAACTTAACCACCCAGAGTGTTGCGATCTACTACAGATTATTATATTGTATCTACTGAATAAGATATTATTTTATCATCTGTGTATTGTTTACCAGGATGTGCGTTGTGGTACAGTGGATATCGGCTCGGAACGAGAAACTGGGGAGCCGAGTTCGAATTCCAGTTGAATCCATTGTATTCACTTACGCGCAAATACCCTTGGGAAAGGTATTAATCCGTCTATACCTTCCAGTTATGGGTTAAATAGCAGGACAGATTGGGTTCTATAGCCTTGGTCGGCAACCAGTCTACCGCAGAAAGCAATGGCAACCTACTACGGGATAATCTTCTGCCCAGTCAGTCATGTCTCTTTCGAGACATGATCACCCAAGCGTGTATCACGTATGGCACTTAACTGATTGACTGATTGTTTACCACCACGACGATACAACATGTATACACTGCTTATAATACAACACGTTAAAATTTCCCTCCTCTTATTCCATGCGCCTATGGCTTACTGGGTAGCGACTCCGACTGACACCAAATCGGTCATGTTTCTATCCAGGCCAGAAACAAGTGAATGTGTCTAACCACATTGATAAGCTGCGAAACAGGCTTGTATGTGGATGACTAATTTTTTTTTTATAAGCGTTTCACCCCGAGC